>CAEGAE010063475.1:0-37896 GCA_903067095.1 Girardinus metallicus | reverse complement strand
CAATTTTCTCCGATTTTCGACCAGATACATTCGAAAATCGGAGAAAATTGAGAAACAAAATTATAATAAATGACAAAAAAACCTACCAGTATTATGTTGGGTTTTTTTGTCATTTATGAAAATTGAGAAACAAAATTATAATAAATGACAAAAAAACCCAACATAATACTGGTTCATTCCGTGCGTTCCCGGTGTCATCATCTTTTAAGTTAATTAAGTCTTTGATCCAATAAATCGGGAACAGTTCACGCGCCTTGATCACCAAATATTTGATTCCTTTCAGCCAATCAGATTTCAACACTATCTTTAAGGCGCTGATAACCATAAAAGCCTGATAAGTGACTCTCTGAACGTGTGAATACCGGGGATAAGCATTGCAGCCCAAAAGTATAAACGAATAACCCAGGGAATCAAACTAATAATAAATATACCCTAGAAATAAATTCTGTTTCATAATAGAAATAATAATAATAATATTCACCCATCGTCCACACGCGCTTATTCTTGGGTTGTTTGCTGGTATTAATGCTTTTTAAAGTGTTATTTTCCGTCTGCACTGTATTAACTCTTAAAGCGACTCAGTTAAAACCACTAATAAATACATAACCTAAATGGATAAATAAATCTGTCAGAGGTTATAAAATGTTTTTCTTTTAAATGTAAAAGAAAATCTTGTAGTCTAGCAAAATTCTGTCATATTTTATTATTATTGTTTATCATTATTTTTTATTCTTATTATTATTCACTTAATTTGCATTAAAAACCTTGTTTTTTGTTTATTTTGTTTTTTGTTGTTCTTAGTAGTGATGTTCCATTTTCAATTAACTTGTAGTAGCCTACAATTTCTCTTTTGCATTTTATTTTAACTGATTTATTTATTTAATTGTTTGTTTGTTTGTTTATATATTTATCCCTTGTGATCACTTTTTTTTTTTTACCATATACTATTTTTAACATATACTATTTAATTAATTCAGCATAAATCACCTTTACTATATTAGAACAGTCTGCGGGAAAAAAAAAAAAAAAAACCCGCATGTCTTCAGTTCTAGATAAAGCCATTTGTTGGATCCAGAGTCCGCAGAGCCGCTTGGTTTCTACGAGGAGAAAGCGGCTGAAAGAGAGAGAAAAAATGGCTCCCAGTTGGCGGTTTAATGTTCCCAGTGTGATCCTGTGGGAAATCCAAGTCACCACTAATGGGTTATTATGGGGACGCGCAGTGATTTCTTGTTTCAGAGGGGCTGGAGGTCTGTCATCTCATAGTCTAACTGTCCCCAAAACTGACAGCTCAACCAGTGCGGCAGTGTTTTTGTCTCTGGATGCAGTTTGGTGCCTCGAAGTCCCACCGATTTCGTACTTATTTATTTCTTTGACCGAGAAAATACTGATTTCACCTCTAGCCGTTTGGTATTAGTCAAACAGACCCGTGCGGATGCTTAATCTGTTGACGCTGCTGCTTTTTCCTTTAGATAAATGCGCCTTTAAAATAAGGCGCACTGATGACTCTGACTTCTGCCGCAAAAAAAAAAAAAAAAAAAAAAAGAAGAAGAAGAAGAAAAAAACGCGCCTGTGACACTTTTAAGGTCTTTGTGCAGGTTAGCACTTCTCTTGGCCCGGCCGGCTTGGTAACTTTAGTGCGGCCTTAATGAGGACGAACGCGGGTTAACGACTTATGTAGTCCCGCTTCAGAGGCCAGGGCGCGCGGGCTTCATCGGAGAGGGCCCGAGAAGAAACAATATTTACGACACTTTTGCGCATACATCACTTTGACGTCTGTTCCCGTTGCACCTGGCATCCATTAGTAATAAATATTTCATCCCGCTCTAATTTGAAGCCGAAGACACCGAGGGGGGGGGGGAGGGGGGGGTAAAAAAATGGAGAGCTCCTCGTTTACTGCGCTTTCACGCGGCGCTTGTTTGTGCAGAAAAGTGCAAATGGGGTGTTGATACAGAACACACCGCCCCTCGTGAACTAAGGACACGGGGAACCGTTGACTCATACCTGAACGAGACATATATTAAATTTCCTCATCCATTATGATCCCCCCGTTTAGTCGCAGGAATATGCTAGTAATTAGTCAGGTTTGGCGGCGTCAAATTTTTCACGCAGGCGTATTGGATAAGTAACAGTGGGCTGAGTGTTTAATATCCGCAAACACTAACAGAGGCCGCAGCGAGCCGGGTGGAGTATGTTACTGTGAACTTTGACAAAGTATCTTCTGAGAGATTTCTTCTTCTTCTATGATATCCAGCCTCTGTTAAGTCAGTCATTAAAAAAAATAGTGTCATTTATAACCTATATTCCATACAAAACAGCATATTTAGTCCAAAAAAATAAGATGCGTCCAGAAGCGTACCTGTAGACACTGAGCATCTCTTCTCTTCTTTTTTTGCGATAAAAACTAACTAAGCTTAACATTTTTTCAGTTTTCTCTCTGTGTTCTGGTTGCAGAGCGCCGCTGATGCCACTGATTCAGCGCCAACGTCACTCTATAAAAGCCAACCAGATCGGCTCGTTTCAAAGCACAGTGGCTCCACCGTGTGGACAATAAAGGAACTATTTAAGGAAACCTAAGAAATCTGCTCATTCTGTGGTCTGTTTTCAGTTCCCGGAGAAAACACTTTGTTGAACCACATTTGACGCAGTTGCAGCTGCACGTCTACGCGTGTCTGTGCCACTGTTGCACATTTGCAGACTGGCATTTTCTGCCCACTGTTCCTAGCTAACGTCAGGCTAGATAGAGAGCCTTCGTACGCATCAGTTTTCAAGGCTTTGAAAAGAATCTGGTGGACTTTGACTGGGCCGTTGTAACGAATACTTTGATCCGAACGTTTCTATTTTATCTCTGGTTTTATGTTTAGTATTGTTGTGCTGCTGGAAGGGAATTCTCCACTGCAGTCCTTTAAAGCCGTTTGTACTGTACTAGCGCCCATCCATCCTTCGACAATGACCAGTTTCCCAATCCCCACTCAGGTGTGTCCAGATTGATGCATTTATATTTATATTTAGGTTGAAAAGTTCAATTTCTGTCTCATCTGACCTGTTTGCTTTGTCCCCTAGGACTAGCTGCCTTGTGTTGCACTTCAGATGGACCTCTTGTTGGGTTTGCCTCAACAATGGTCATTATTTCCGTTCTAAAAATAAAGGCCACATTTATGGAGGGCAGAAATAACAGTTATCATCTCAACAGATTCCTCCATCTGAGCTGCGCAGATCTCCGGTCTCTAATCAATCCTGTCCTTCTGCAGACGTGGTCGTAAGTGGACAACCATGTCTTGATCGCTTTGCAGTTGTGCCGTATAAAAAATGTTGCAGTTTATTTAGTAACATAACCCTACTGTTGTCTTCTCCACAACATGACCCCTCACCTTAAACGGAGATTACATGCACACAACCAGACTCTGCTGAAAATTAAATAACTTTGTATTGAACGTTTGGTTGCATTGTATTTTAATGAATGTAGGGTGTCAGTGTAAACCAGGTACCACTCCACACACTCTAAGTCAGATTTGTGGTTGTAGTGTTAAGTTCAAGGGATGTGAATCCTTTTACGAGGCTTTGTATACAAAATTAAATACCTTTTATTATATTGCGTTATCTTATGTTTTTGGGCAACATGTATATTCATTTAGGGTTTTCTGTTTTTGTTGTTGTCAGAAGTTGGACGGAGAGCTCTTAGGGTTTCAGACTGCAATGATCAGTGTCATATCAGCTGCATTAGTGACTAACACATTTCTGGAGAGATTGGGCGAATTCATGACTGCGGGACTTTCCTGTTGGATAAAAGTGTGTGTCTATTTAGTAAATTAGAATATTATTAACAGTTTGTTTATTTTAGTAACTGAATTCACTAATTGAAACAAAAAGAACAGACTGTTTTTTTTTTTCTGTCATAGCCTATGAAACCAGACCCTTAAGTGCAGACATATTCATACTTTGTCATTCAGCTGCACATTTAAAATGTACATATTGAGAGAAATCAATAGAACAGAATATTACATCAGATTAATGCAGGAATATAGATTAAATATAAAGTGTGTTTAAAACCTGCTTAATGGTTATATTTAAAATGTACTTTTAGCACTATGTGTTCTCATTGGAACTCGTTGTTATTTGCTTGTCAGGCTCCCCAGGGAAAGAAAGTTCAAATATTATGGAGATATTTATTATCAGGTCTGATCAATTATTAGGTTTGACTGGACACTGACGTAGAATACCATAGGATTTTGTTTTTACTTCTCCCTAACAACGGGGTTCTAAAATAAAGGTGCTGTAGGAGAGAAGCTCTAAATATTTGTCCTGTAGGGGGCGACAAAGTATGACACATGGCTTGGAATAAAGGAGTTTTGGTGCTGGATTTCATTTTTTATTTTTATTTTTTATTTTTTTACACACCAGGTTGTGTTTGGTACATAACCACTTAAATAAAAACTAAAATTCTCTCTCTGTCTTCCTGTGGTCTTTTTGCAGGCAGCTTAGAGAATGTCTTACACTGCCCTGCTATAGTATTCACACCCCTTGAACTTTTACAACACAAACCTCAATGTATTTTACTGAGTTTTGTGTGTGTGTGTGGGTGTGGGTGTGTACTAGGTTTTTATATCCTTACGGGAACTTATTTCTGTCTACAATGTAGGGATGGGGACCATTGCTCTTTGTGGGGACATTTTCTTGGTCCCCATGAGGGAAATTGTTGTTTTTGGGTTAGTGGTTAGGTATGTGATGGTTAGGGTTAGGATTATAGTAATGGTTAGGCTGTAGAAATTAATGGAAGTCAATGTGAAGTCCCCACAAGTGATGAAAACACGACTGTGTGCGTGTGTGTGATTGACCAACAACTAAATAGCAGTTTTGAAAAGTGTGGCATGTATTTCTATTCACACCACTTTACTCTAATGAACTCTAATAAAAAATCCAGTTGCCGTCAGATGTTGCCTAATTAGTAGATAGAGTCCAGCTGTGTGTAATTCAGCATCAGTATAAATGCAGCTGTTCTGCGAAGAGATCCCCTTAAGTTTGTTAAGAAATATTAAAGGATAAATAGCATCACGATGATCAAGGAACACCACGATAGTTATTCAGGAATAACTACGTTAGAAGTTTAAGTAAACTGACAGAAAATCGCTTGATCTCTCTGGAGCAGCTGCAGGCGGTAAAATCTGCCAATAGAACAACTATTAGTTGTGTACCTCACAAATCAAATCTTTATGGAAGAAAGACGAAAAGGATTTTGTTAAAAGAGGCAATAAAAAGTCCTGTCTGCTCAATGAAAAGCAAAACCAACCTTTTTGAGACTGCAAAACCAACCTTTTTGCAGTCTCAAAAAGGTTATAGAGAAGGTTATAGAGAAGATAAAGTATATTTGGTGGAGAATCACGGTGTGGGAATGAGTTTATTCAGGAAGGACAGGGAAATACAGGGCAATCCTGGAAGAAAACCACTTAGAGGCTGCAAAAATAGATCAATATTTATGTCAAAACTACAGCTAATCAATTGAGTTTTTGGGCCCAATTGTTAAAAACTGATGCTCACAGTTTTTGTTTTTCCAATTTGACCAAACCTTTGAAGAATAGGCACATCTTTTATCTTTCGAAGTGCAAATCCGGCAGACGCATTCACTCCTCTTCCAAAAGGAAACACTAAACATACAAAAAATTTTTTTTCATTTTAGTTCCCTTTACCAAAAACAGAGAGGAGGAGGAGAAGAAGAAGAAAAAAACACCACAGACTCACAAAGGCCGTCTTGTGTTCTTCTGCAGCGCTTAAACAAACCTGACTTTTTGACTCGCCCTCGGTGAGAGCACCAACATGCAGCTGCTGCACGGTCAAGCAGCCTCACAAGACTCCAGTTTACCACAGAGAGAGAGTGATGTGGCAGCCAAGTAATTATCCAATCACCCCCACCACAACTACACTCCTCACCACCCCCGGCTTTTCCAAAATGCTAATGGTAGATTTACAGGAGACAGAGAGGGCAGAGGGCATCAGTGGCAGGTGCAGCTGCTGGAGCGAGATGCTGCCGCAGTATGCTGACGACTAACAGAGGAGTCATTGTGGCTCTTTAGGTGATGGATGCACCCTCGGACTGGAATCGGATAAAGCGCTGCTGAATAATCTGTGCATCGTCGGCACTCATTAGCCACCATGTGAAGGTCAGACACTTGAGTGATAATAGAAAGCACAGAGAGGGAACCTTGATTCAAATGAGCCGGATTAAAGTTATTGTCAAAAATAAATAAATAAATGCAATAAAAGTGAGAGATCTGATGCTGGGTTCTTAAAAGGTCATTTAAAGCCAAAACAACAACTAGATTATAGAAAATACAGAGACTTTTACTGTTGATATTATTTCTGGTTTATCTCTGAGTTGATCAAAAAACAGCAAATATACACAAAGGTAGGTTTCTGAAATCTGATGAGAAACATTATGAGTTTGTTTTTATTCACCTTAAATGTAAAGAAAATTTTCTCAGAAACTAACATTTTACTGCAGCTTCCTTCAGTATTCCATACTGCTATAAAAAAAACAGTTAATCTAATAAATAAAACAGTTTTGGATATGGCAGATGACATTTCTTGATTGGTCTTATTACATTTGCCCAATCAACAGGTCACTTCCATCAGAATAAGGCCATGTAATAATAATAATAGCATCATCTTCCTTAATATACATGAAAAATCTTCTAGAATAATGATTCAGTTTTACGACTACTTCCATTAAACACGTTTTCAGGATGCAGAGGATCATCCATAATCCTCGCTTGGTAGGAGAATCTTGACTAACAAGCACCTTTCAGTGTTTCTTTCATAAAGGCATCTGGTTTATTTTCAATATTAAGAAAAACAAAACAACAACAAAAAAAGTGGTCTGGTAATTTAGGTCATAAAATGTTCCTGAACTTTTAAAACTCAATCTAAGTCACATGTAAACCTTCCCCATGGCAACCGCAGCTAAGATGTGCTAGTCTTTAGCATTGACTCTGAGGGTGAAGAAGCTCATCTTCCCAGCAAGATTGACTTTAGCATTAGCGCTCTGGCTAAGCTAATTAGAATAACACTTGACTGAACAAACATTTTCACATAGCTTAGAAATGTTAAGACAGGATTTGTTTCCAGTAAAATGCAGCTACCGTCAGATCTAAAACCGGCCTAATATTTAAAACAAACTTTATTTTTGTAGTGCATCTCCAGCTAATAACTTTGGCTATAAAGTTGAATGTAAATTTATGTGACTCTGGCTGTTTAAGGGAGCTCAATGAAAACCTTCTCGTCAGTACGAAACCTGCTGTGCACATCCATCATCCTAGGTGGGAGCCAAACAATAAAACGATAGTTTTGATCGGAGCAGCATACATTCAAAACTAAAACTTTTTCACATGATCTGTGCCTCTTCTTTCCACGTTTGTTTTTTTTTTTTGTACAATTTCACATTTCCTGAATTGCGGCATGCAGAGCCCAGCAGCAGGCTCCAGGGACCATGCGAGAAAAATCTGCCTTTTTGGCCGAGGAGGGATTGGGAATGGAGAGCTGAACAACAGAGTAAATATTTGGCAGTGGAGGGCTCTTGGAAGCGGCAGAGTGCCCACTCCGACTGAAGCCTGTGGGTGTTAAATAGATTAAGGGGGCTGCTGGGTCATTGTGGAAAGAGAAATTCCCGCTCTTTGGACATGACTTCTTCTTTGCTTTTTGCGTGTTTTCGCTCTCCAATCGAGTGGCCTCTGTAAGCAATCCACTTCAGCAGACCACGAGGTAGCTACTGTATTTGCCAACCTTAAGGTACACTGAAAACAAGAGCAATGCTGTATCAAATTCTGTGTGTTTTATCTGGTTAGATTTTAACAAGTTAATTGTAATTAGAATTTAAAGAATTCTTGTCTGGCTATAACTATTACAATTATTTTTTTCATATGATTTGTCCTACTTTCAAAGGGAACAAAAATAGTAATTATTTGGGATTAAGGCATAACATATTTCTGGAAAAGTAATAAACTTTCTAAATATATTGCTACAAACTTGAACACAAGCAGTTTCCCTGACAACCACAGCTAAAATTTGGTTAATTTGCAAGACCAGTGGGTTTAAGATGCACTAATTTTAGCATTATCACTGTTGCTTAACTAGTTAAATCTGAATACACAGATGCTTCCTGTTCTAACACCGAAACTTTTTCAACTTGAACAGATAATAGTTTTAATAGTTAATGTTTAATAGTGTCCAAAATTCATTTTTATAGTGTAAGCGTTCACAATAGAATTAGTCTAATAACATTTCCTTAATTTTTTTTTTTTAATCACTTTTTGTTTGATTTACATTGTAATGTATGCAGAACAGCAGCAAAGGCAGAGATGAACATTATACTCAAGTAGTTTGGAAAAAAGAAAAAAAAAAAGATGCCAACTTTGCTGAGCTTTGAAATCAGCAAAGTCAGTTAAGGTCGTGTTAAATCTAAAGGGAATTTAACACGACCTTAATCACACATGTAATATTGCTCCGGCCCATGGACATGGGCGGCAGGAGACGCGGAGCAGTAGATAGTGTCCCAGATCCCATTCAGCTCCATTGAAAACCATGACAACACAGAACAAGCTCAGATTTATCCCGTGAAGTTAAAGCACATTGTGTCGGGGCGTCAATCAGCCATTATAGCCGGACTGAACAAATGCAAAATCTTGACTGGAACAAATGCTTCCAACGGGTCTCGGACGCGGGGCTACATTTTCCTCCTTTGTTCCCCTCCTCTGGTTGGCATGTATTGGTGTTGCCCCCCCCCTCCCTCTCCCTCCTTATTTCTCGCCCGACCACCCAGGACGCCCCGGGGAGGCAGGTCCACTCTCCTCCACCACCACTCTCCTCCTCGGCCCTCACGGCTGCACCTCGCTGGAGAGGACGAGGCTCGATATGAGCGAAGGAGGAAAGAGAATCACGCATCACGTCAGGCTGGATGATTTGAAATAGAAAAAAAAGAAAAACAAACAAAAAAAAAACATGGTTAGTTGAACTTATATCTTATAGATATTTGGTTCACTTGAAATCGTGATTTTTAAAATTTATTTATTTATTTTTATAAAACTTTTGTTCAGTGAATTCAGAGAAAAATAATTAATAGGGAATATGCAATTTTTGTGTTATGCGCTGGCAGAGTGATTAATTGTTCATGATTTGTTTTGCCTACTAATTAACTCTCGCCTGGAGTGATGGATCACTGCAGGGAGAGGAAAATGGACTGACTGGAACTTAAAGTGACAACGTCGCAAAATATGACGTTTCTTAAGGAATACGACAGCATCGATTATTCCGTAGACTGTCATTGTTACGTAGGCTCCTGCGTTCAACAGGAGGGAGGCTTTATAAAGAGCCGCGATGTTGGGCTACTTCTCGGGCAAAGTTTTATTCAAAAGACGTTTAAGCACTGCTAAAAAGCGAAAGATATAAAGTACGTCTAAAAACAGACGTCTTGTGTTTTAAATCTTACCAGAGTTTAGAAGAAATAAACTAGCCTCGTTTATAACTTTTTAAAATTTTATTGAGGTCAGATAAAACTTAATAAAGTCCAGTTCAATGGAGCCACAGACTGTCCGATGTGAAAGAACCACAGGATGACGTCCATTTTAATGTGTACATTTCTTTTCAGTTAAAAGTTGCATACGCTACAAAAATGTAATTTGGAGGTCATTAAGTCTTGGCTAATAAAACTGGATAAACTTTAATCAAGCCTGTTACTTTCTAAATATAACGTTAATGGTTTTGATTGTAAAATGAATTGCTTCGGTTTAGCAAAAAAAAAAAAAAAAAAAAATAGCTTAACATTTAGATTAGGATTCGACTAAAAATATCGATTACGCCAGCTATTAGCTAGCTATTCTCACTTTCTCTGAAGAGTCCAGCAGGGCTGATGTGTACATCATGTGTTGTACAATCAGTAATATCCCATCTTAATCAAAGTAGACATTGACTTGTTTGGGAAGGCTTCTGAGCTGGACCTAAAACTTATTTGTTTCCTGCTAGCTTAGCGATGCCAAAGCTAGCATGCTAGCAAGCTTCAATTTTTTTAACCCTCATTAGTTAATTGGAAATTAATTCTTTATTTTTTTTTAATTATTATTGTTTATTAACATGGAGGATAAAGAAGAGTACTTTATGACAGAATGCGATGTTAGTCTGCAACAAGAACCCATAGTGTGGCATTGACTCCCGCTGTGACCCGGTGTAGTTTGTGAGTGGATTGGTATTGACCAATCTGGGATTTACAATCTTAAATTAATATGTTAAAAGATTATTCTGGACTGGGGAGATGAAAAACAATGCTGCTTAAAATTGATTTATTTTGTACGGCTACATCCCATTGTTTATCAAAATACAAACTGAGAAAATAAATTGATTTATTTAAGTGATTTGAGTAAAGTGATCTTAAAAACAAATTCGATTTTAAGCATTTTTCTTCGGTAGCTGTTGCATATATTGAAAAAGTTTGGGGGGGATTTTTTTCAGTGCACAACAACGTTTTCTTTTTAAATAAATAAATAAAAACTAAAAACATTTCCACATGTTTTTTTTGTAGTATGAATAAAGACAAGAAGTGGCCGATGTGTAACATACTTAAAAATACGTCCTGCGACTGGAGGGGAGGCAGAGCAAATGGGTTTTGCGAATTATTTCAAACTATTTCACGGCCTCCAACTTGTAGGCCTCTCCAGCACAACAACTATTAAAAGAAGCGTTTAATCCTCGCATCTTATGACCGGAAGAAGCCATGTGTTATCCGGAAAAAAAACACAGAGAGCGCATCCTGTTGGGATGTTTGGGAATCCTCCACCGCCCATAAAGCTCTATAAACTTCTCACGCCTGTAAGCGATCCGCACATTAGTGGCGCATTAGTTAAACCGACTCCGCGGGCATCACGCTAATTGCTCACTTTGTATGCAAATATTGGACATGTTGTTTGGACAAGAGCAGGCGGGAGAAGGGGGCTGGGGGGGAGGGGGGAGGGGCTGAGGATGGGACAGGCTCTGTTGTCAGTTGCCACCCAAGACGTGATTCAGCTCCAACAATTACCATTATCTGTTCCTCAGTTGGACGATACGGGACGAATCTGTAATGATGACGAGTGTTTCCTTGGCTCTTTGTGGAGTTTTTCTTTTCTCTCGCTCTCTCTCTCTCTCTTTTTTTTTTTTTTTTTTCCCAAAGTCCACACCCAGCCGTCATTGGTGACAGCACTCCAACCATTCAGGTAGTGCACGGAGGAGGGAGGCTTTATAAGCGAGCGGCGCATGGAGAAGTGCGGTTTGTGTAAACACTGAGCTCTGCGCGCGGATCGCTGTTTTTTGTCACGACGCAGCAAATTGGGAGAGATTTACTTTGAAGACTCGGTTCCTTTTAATGCAAAAAACAATAAAAAGAGAGAGAGAGAGAGAAAGAAGAAAAACAAACCTCGGATTGTCACTGAGTGTACGCGATGACTGGTGCGTCGAGCAGGTTCAGTTTTTCCGTCAGGAGCATCCTGGACCTGCCTGAGCAGGATGCGGAGGCTGCGCCGCGGTCCTCCTCGGTTTACTCCTCCAGCTCCTCCAGCTCGCCCTACACCTCCTGGGTGGAGTGCGATCGGAGCCCCTGCATGTGTGAGTTGTTGGTTTTTACTGGCAAAATGAATTTTTTAAAAGAGCAAAACTGCGCCAAAAGAATAATAATAATAATAATAATAATAATAATAATAATAATAATAATAATAATAATAATAATAATAATAATAATAATAATTCTTCTTGTTTTCCCTCCAGCTTCTGATGAGGGCAGTTTCGAACCGTCCCCCGACTCAACCAAGCCGGATGACTCGTCCCTGGACTTGGAGCCGGTTGAGAGGATCAAGAAGAGCAAGAAGCGCCGCGTCCTGTTCTCCAAAGCCCAGACCCTGGAGCTGGAGAGGCGCTTCCGCCAGCAGCGCTACCTGTCCGGGCCGGAGAGGGAGCAGCTGGCCCGGCTCCTCAGCCTCACTCCGACCCAGGTGAAGATCTGGTTCCAGAACCACCGCTACAAGATGAAGAGAGGCCGGGCGGAAGGCGCGCTGCCGCCGGACGCGGACATTCCGCAGCCTCCGCTGCTGCGCAGGGTGGTCGTTCCGATTCTGGTCCGGGATGGGAAACCCTTCCACACCTGCTTCATTGAGGCAGACAAAGCCAGCTGCCTGACCTCTCCCGCGCCTTCTCATCCTCAGGCTGTCCCGTTCCCTTTAGCCTTCCCTCCTCTCCAGCACCCCTCCCCCGGATCGCTTCCTTCCCGGTACCAGCAGCACTTTCCAGCCGCGGCGGCCTCCAGATTAGCCTGGAGGGACTTTTGGAGCGACCCGGTCCCCTTTGCCCCTCTCAAATGAAGATCCTCATGTGAATGCACGAACTCATTTAGAATGGCATCAAATGTTGTCTAAATGTTTTACACATTTCTGAGCTACTCAAACATTTAGATTCACACTTTAGAGCGAAGAATATTTTGCACAATTTTTTTTACGTGTTTATTTTTGTACAGCTGATTCTTGGTGCGGCGTGTAGGACGTTTTTCAAAGTGATAATTCATTTGTGTGTATTTTACTTTCCTGTGTTTTTGAAATCTTTTAATTATTTGTATCAATAACTTTTGTTTTCATTCCAATAGATAGGGATGTGTATTGTAAGAAAATCAACCTTTAGTCTCAATTTTTTTTAAAAAAGAAAATGTGTATTTTTTTTCTTCTACTATTTTTCTTTTTTTTTTTTTTTGTCTTCCAGAAGACTTTCTGAAAATTTTAAGCTGTTTATGTAAAACAATTATAAATAAAATCACTTATTTTGGATTAATACATTTTAGAGTAATGTGTTTATTTCACATGTGAACTCTAGCTGCACATTGGTTTGGTAGATTTTGCGTCATTGTAAAACATCTAATATTTACTGACTGGGTACATGTAGGGCAAATAGATGTCTTATGTGTTATAATATACATACAAATATGTGTAATTATAACATATAAAATATATTATGGATACATTTATTCAACCGTGAACAAATAAGTTCCATTTATGCAGAACTTATTGAAGTTTCTACATAAATATGAAGGAAGTTTTGGAAGACAGTTTGCCTCTTTTTTAACATTTTTCATTCTGTCCAGAATTGATTCATACCCTAAAGGGAAGAGAACGCATGTCTCAAAAATAATCAATCTGTACTTGTTTAATCCACATACATACAGAGGTATACATATATGTAGATGTGTATATTATCCAAACAGGATGATAAATTAAGAGTGATCTAAGAAGCTTTTATTATGTAAAAAAAAAAAAAAATTATGCAGCCAAAAGCTGAGCAAACATCTCGTCTAAAAGAGCTGGATCTGGCTAGGCATGAGGATACCCGGCCTCTTTTATCAGAACACCAACAGGAGCTGCTTCTGCTCGCTCAGTCAAGTTTTGTTATTCTGATGAAAGTGTACTAATAAAGTGCATCAGCTTTACTCTGGAAATGTTAGTATGTTTGGAGCAAATGAGGCTTTCAAAGATGATGGAGTATATCATACTGTCTACTCCACGTATCTATGTCACTTTTTCTTTTGCTTTTTGTAAATGTGTTTGTTTAGATGAAATGACTGTTGTTTTTGTTTTTATTTTATTTTCTTACATGTCATGTCCTTCTGTGTTTCACAAACAGCATGACGGGTCTGGATGCCCTACAGCGTTGAGTCGCATTTGTTCTGCAAAAGCTTGAATTTCCGATATTTGAACTCTCATCTGGAGAACTGTTGCATGAGGTCAGAAAAACGTGGCTGCATTTGATGCTTTCGAATGCAGCGACGCAGATTTTAGGCAAACTATGAAACGAGCAGAGCTGAGATGAAACACTCTCAAGGAAGCGTGACCACTCTGATCGTCGGCCTAAAATACAAAATAATAATAATAATTCTAAAAAAGCCTCTGCGTTTAAAATCATGTCAGTGCCTAGGGGGAGGCGGGGTTCGCTTCCACGCCCCCTATAATGTTGTTTGCTCGTCCTGTGACCCCGCAGCTCATCGTCCCTGTCACCTGGCCCTTTGTCCCCATCGCTGGGGCCACCTTGCCTCACATATGGAGGGGACTGGCCGAACCCCTCAGCTCGCAGCATCTCCCCTTAAACGCTCCCTTTGTGCGGGTGTCTTCCCCTGAATGGACCATTGTACCTCCACCAAAGGGGACCGAGACAAAATCTTTAGTGTTTCAATTCTCGTGATGTTTAATCAGTCCCTGCGACAAATTTATGAGCTTTAACCGCACAATGGTGTTTTAGAGCATCTCTGGGGTTTAAGGGTGACAAAGACAGGCTTTTAGAGGTTGCCATTGGTTTTTTTAAGTTAGTCAGAAGAATTGTCTGAATGGGACGGGCTCGTATTGGTCTGCCCATCCTATAGTTTTACCCACTGGCCTGCCGTGGGGGCCCCGAGGAAAGTTAGGAGATGCACGTAAACTGGGCCACTGAGAACGCTCGGTGAAGTTGTGCCACATAATTTGTTTGTAAAACTTTGATTACTAACTGAAAGGATAGAGAAAAAAAATACATCTTTAGATTAGATTTTCAGGTTGAATACAGCTGAATCTTTTTTGTTTGTTTGTTTAGGAGCTTAATTCTGCTATATCTCTTAATTATGATATTTTGTGCTTCCTTCTGCCGATTTGGCCGCTGGTGTTACCTGAATACCCACATTTTTAGTCATTTTAATGTTTATGTCTTAATGTACAGATTCATTTTCAAAAACGCTAGGCTAACCTTAAAAATGTGTTTAGATTCTGGTTTCCACTTGGAAATAACGCTACAGGGTGAGATCGGTGCAAACCCAGTGAAATTGACCTTCGAATTCAAACGTCTACATCTGCAGCTCCCTTCACAGTTAGCGACATACCCGAAAGTTGTTTAAAACAGTAAATAAATGTTTGATGTGTATTGTTTCACATGCTATTTTCTGCTATGGATTCAGGCGAGTGTACCATGACTTATGACAATCCCAAAAACACACAGCTGACTTAAATGAATGGCGCATTCTCTCGTCTTTCCCTCTTTGAACAGTGGCAAAGAGAAGTTGGCTTCTGAGTTTGTTATGGTGGTTTGGTCGTGTGTTTTATTGTCATAGTTATTATTAGCTAGTGTGGTTTTAAGAATACCGTACAGCACTTTGGTGCAGTTAATAGTTGTTTTCAAAGTGCTTTACAAGAAAAACTGACAATGTCACTGATATTGTGTCTTGTCTGTTTCCTGCTTCCAATAATTTCCCTACTGTATTCTTACCGTAACATTTCCCATTTCCATCAGTTTGTATGTTTATGTCTCCAACCAGCTGCATTGCATTCTGCTAATCATACCCACCTGATCCAGGTGCCAGTAATCACTCTCCTCAGATTCTCCTCTTCCAGAATGTTTCTGATGTTTCCACATGCATCCCTAGCTGAGGTTGTTCTATTTCTTCAAATGAATAATAAAAAAAAACAAAAAAAACAAAACAAAACAGAATCATCATCCTGTCATTATTTTGTGTCTGCAACAACTTCACAATTTAAGACTAATTAAAGGGGTTTTTATAAAGACAAACTGATGGTTTTTTTTTTTTTTTTACAATCTGACTATTCAAGCGTAATGTTTTGAATTTTAAAAGGAAAAACACCTGCATTTGTCACAAAAACAAACATTACGAGTCCACTAGTCATTTCCAAAGTGAAGAAGGCTCAGCCTGTATCCATAAACAAATGAACAGGCCTTTCTTCTTTACTGGCCTTAACCGTATCAATGCCTGAAGATGAGCTGCTGACACTTTCTTTCTGTCCTATTTCTGCAATTTATCAGTCACAAGATAAATATATATTCCATGTCATTTGATAAAGATCTTATTCCACCTGCATCTGCCCTTTTCATATAAAATTGTAGATTATAAGTAAAATCTTGTGCATTTGTGCTTTTAAATAACTGCTCTATGTTATATTGGACAATTGTACACAGGATGAACATGAAAACTATTATTACTTGACATTCTGTGCAAAAAGACTGCTTCCCAACAGCACGCGCTTTCTGATTCCACTCTTTTGTACATGTATTGAATTTAAACAACATTTGTGTGAGTTAATGTTCAGCCTCCCTCTCCATGTAAAAACAAAAAATATATGGAACATGTCAAAATGCTCAAAGTGTTCAAATTGTGGACTTTCTCCACATCTTGTTTTTACATGTTGCATATTTTATAAGATGTAGGCAGTCTGTGACTCCAGTGGGAAGAGTAGGTCATCTTGCAATCTAAAAGTTGTTGGACTGAATCCAGTATGTAACAAGATGATGTAGGATATGCTACTGAAGAGCCTTTTTGTTTTTTAACAAAATGTTTTATGTATTACACTGTAATAGGAATTTACGTAGTGACAAAGTACTGTTTGACTGTATTACGGCAGTAAATTAGGTCTAGAAAAGTTTCTTAATGTTGTGCAATATGAATATTAAGGTAGCAGAAATGATGACCATCCGATGTTAAGTATTCGTACGCTCATGATTATGCGTGTTGCGTTTTAAACATACATACATACAACAGATGACTTCATTCAGAGTTTTAACTTTTAATTTGCACCCTAATATTGAATAATGTTCAGGTAGAATAAATCTGTTTTGTTTAGGGAAAAAAAAAATCTGGAACTTAGTAAAAACGTTATGCCTATAAACTGTGTTTGTTCGAGAAGTAAAGTACAATTAGGTGGGAGCCTTTTTGTGAGAACAGAAGTAATACTAGAAAGGGTTCATGTCGGGCTGTTACTAACTGATCTACTTACTCATCTTCCAAGTCTCATGTTTTATGAGTTTTTTGTTGTTGTTGTTTTTACGCAGAATGTCAATGTTTACAATGTTCAGCATGTAGTTATAAATTGTCCTGACTGGTCTTAAGTTTGTCAACCTTGATTTAACTCGTGTCTGAAAATTGACTTTCCTCATAGTAAAGTCAGTTACTATGAGGAAAGTCAATTTGTTCAATTTAACTTGAACAAAAGTTCAAGTTAGTTAGTTAGTTTTGTTCCCAAGTTCAATTTAATCTACATTACATTGTATATTTGAGATATAAAAAAAAAAAATTAAAAAAATTAAACTGGCACAACTGCTCCTTGGGCTGTTAGGGATCATCCTCAGCAGCAAACATTGCTTATGTGTTGGGTCACATCATGTTTACCTACATGTCTTTAATCAGATTAAAGACAGGTAGACAAGCTGAATTCCTCATTTGACAAAAACAGGCTGCAACTCGCAGTAATCAATACGTAAAGCTTAGTGATTACAGTGTTTGGTTTTCATTCTGGTGTTACTGAAAACTCTGGTTCAGAAATGTGTTGTTTGTGGTGAGGAGGTGATGAGACTAATATGCATATGTGGACTGGATTATGGATGAAGTTGTTAACTTAGTGAAAGTCAGAACTTTCATGATACTAATGGTTAAGAACTTTTATTGATTTCATTGTTGACTGTTTGCTCAGTCACCAAACTCTCCGCTAGATGGCGGAATAACACTCACTATAAAACACTGAAAATCTACTGCAGCTCAACATGGTGAAGAGACTTACTGATCCACAAGGTGGCGCGTTTCACCCAAAAAAAAAAAAAAACAAAAAACAACTTGCTCTAAAAAGTGTCCCTGCTGCAGAATCAGGCCCTTCAAAAAAAATGACATAATCGTGACTGCGTGACGCATGAGCATTTGCTCGAAGGCTCTGTGGCAGGATGGTGAAAATGCTAACATCCAGTTTTTGAAAAGGACTTTTAGGCCACTCAAATTCACCAAAGAGGTTTAATTCAACATAAAAACTTGATATTTTTTTCTTAAAACCGACCTTTGCGTTTGGATAAAGTGGAACAAATATTGTCTATTGAAAATAAGGACAACATTTCAATAGAGATAATAGAGATAATTTTACAATTTTGGCCATAAAACTCTTAATTTTGAAAAACTATTCACCTATGTCTGTTCAATATTTGCATTAGAGACAGAAAAGCTACATTTTAAAGTGTTCAACGTATGAATCTCGACCCTACAACAATTTAAAAGAATGTATTGATTTTAAATAATAATAATAAAGGACCAGCTCTTGTTCATTTCAACTCCTGACGTTTAGTTTCTCTCTCCTCGGGGGGGTTATATCATGTACCAATCAGCTGAGCAACTGCAGCGTGTGGCCTCAATAACAAAGGCTCCGTAGGCTCACATCCGCCACTTTCTTACTGTTCTCATTATTTCCAGAAATTAGCGGGAACATTTGGACTAATTGCCGCTAATTGGCCTTAATGAGCGCGTGGTAGAGAAGGGGTAGGGGGGGGGGAAAGGTACTAATTTAGATGATTAGGAATGTCTTGCAGAATTCTTTAATTACGGAATGCATATGCAAGCTTTAGCGTGGACGTATAAAGATGCTGTAATTTCATTTGCTCGCTGTTATTGTGGCCTGCGGGTTAGGCAGTTAGTTGTTGCGATGCAAAACAATATGTGAACTATGTGGCTACATGATAGTGTTGCTTCATTACAGATGCGCATGTGATTTGGTTGTTTACATTGGAGCAACATGACAGGAATAAGCATGCAGTTGGAAGGCAGCGCAATGCACATCAAACTAAAAGTGACCGGCATGTCACTACAGGCTGTTGTTCGCTTCTTTTTGTGAGATGACATTTTCAATAATAACAACAACAAGAAAGGAAAACAAGATGCAAAGACTGGATATTTCTTAGGAGTTAACCGGTGTCTGCTGAGAGACGCTGCCAGCAGAAGACGCTGTGCTCCTGTCTGAGGTGGATGGAGCTGCAGACTGAGGCGGAAGCTGGGAAATGTTATGATGAGCTGCTGAGGCTGACCAGTGGATAAAAGGTTTCACAAAATCAAAACATTCCAAACTTCTTTTGTTTTTTCGTTTGTTTGCTTTATTATACGTCTTTAAAAAAAAAAAAAAAAAAAAAACTAAATAATTGCATTTTGCTAGAGTTATAAACCGTCATACTGTACGTAGCGCAACAATAAAAATGTAAGATTCAGGAGCAGAACATGATGCGTAATAAAACGCTAAATTAATAGGGCAAAAGTAGTGCGTGGTGAAAGTGCGCAAACGGGTAGAACTTACAGTTCTGTGTTTTTAAACGTTGCTTCCTGCATTCGTATAAAATTGATTAGAAAATAGCGCAAGCTTAACAGTAAAAATACAAACATAAATGGCCAATTCCCATCAAAATGTAAGAAAATGAGCCAAATAAATATCTTAAAAATGTTCGGTTGTATATCTGGGTGGATGTCCCGATTTAAAATCAAACAAATATCAACTACAACAAAAATACATAGTAAAATAATAGCACATTTTTAAAAATCTATTCTAAAAGGTAAGACTGAAAGCTTTTCCCTGACAAGCACAGGTGAGATCATGTACCGTTCTTTAGTAAGGACTGCCTCGCGCTGAATGAGCTCACCTTACTAGCTAATTTATAGCTTCGTCACTACGCTAGCTACAAATGGATGCAAACTTAAATTATTGTTCAAACAAATAAAACTTATTGACAGCAACTTGTACAATGGTGTTTAGCTGCCTTCCAAAAGTCACTTTTGTAGTGTAAGAAGGAGTCCTCTTTTAGCAGGTTTGACATTAGCAATAGCACTGTTGCTAAATAAGCAAAAACTGGAAACAAACGTTTAGCCCTTTGCTCCAACAAAAGTAATAGGACATTTCTTCACTTCTAATGCCTATTTACTACAGTCCAAAATGCAATTTCATAGTGTAGGAAGCAGAGCTTGTTGAAGTTTCCTTGACTTTACTTTACTTCTCGCTCCATAGCTTTCTTAGCAAGTCTTAGCAGTAATGAACCTTTACTGAGTAGATGCTCTTTTAAGTAAAATCTACAGTATGTAAACATAGCTATTTTGTGCTGGACACTGCAAAAACTTAATCACAATAACAGCTAATAAAACCTCTTCAGTTTTACAAACATCTCCAGTTAAATTCTAATCAAAATGTTCTGGCAGGATTTGTCACCAAAATAAAGATTATCAGCCATCAATGAAGTTTACAGCAATTAGTCAGACTTTTCAGTGAGGTTATTCCTATTTGCTTTAAATATAGTTTATCAACAAAGCGATATGTGGTAATCCGTCTTCAATTTATTTAGTTAAAAACCATTATTTAGCCAATGAAACGTCTCCTTTAAAAACAGCCTTTCTCCAGCCTCTTGCTGACATCACAGAAGGCATCGTTCTTTTGAGTATACAAGTATTTGTTTTACTTGCCATTTTTCTTCTCTGTTTGCATATTTTCAGTCAAAATCCTGCTTCAAATGTAACTTAAACGCTACAGAATGTTGGAAACTGACAAGTTATTAGTCCATCACATTGTTTACTAATACCAACTGATAATCCAATTGTTGTGATGTCATGAACCCAAACGCACACTAAGCAGAATAAGTAGTAGTAGTTGTTTTTGTTTGTTTGTTTGTTTGTTTACCATGTGTGATTTTAAAGCTTTGAATTTAGTGAAAGCCATAGTTTATATATAAAAAAAAAAACCTTTGAATTGACTGTCTACATTTAGTAGTGGAAAATAAAAAAACATTTTTATTTTCCACTAAACAAAATTTTACATATATTTTTTAACTTATTGATGTTCTCCAAACTTCCTTTCAGTAACACGATTTAAAATGACACATGAAACATGAAATAATGAAGATGTCGTTTTCATGGTGTGCCATTTTTAAATATCTTCCACGATAATATAACTGATGCCATATTCCACCGCACGAGTTAAATCCTGGAAATGTAAAAAAAAAAAAAGAAAACAGCAGTCACATCTTTCAACAACAACAACAACAACAACAACAACAACAACAACAACAACAATAATAATAATAATAATAATAATAATAATAATAATAATAATAATAATAATAATAATAAACAAAAAATAGGGTTATTAGACTTAAAGACCTTAAAAGAAATGCATGCCATATCAGATTTTAATTTGCAATGCACTGTAGTGTTGGTATGCGACATAAAATCCCAATAAAACACACTGGAGTTTGTATTTTTTACGTGACAAAAATAAGGTGAAAAGGTCTCCATTATAAATCATAAATCATCATGTGCGATTTTAACCCTGGCTTTGAAACGCAAGCTCGGCTAAACCTCTTTGTTTAGAGCTCTCTTGATGTCTCTTATCTTCCTGGGAGTGTCTATGCAAATCACAACCTGTCGGAGCAGAAGGTCGTATTGAGAAAGGCCCCTCCCACACTTGTTGCTGCGCATCACGCTGAAAGAGTCGAGTCTCTTCAGTCACAGCAGTAATGCGCGGCGTGGACACACACACAGGCGCTTTGCTCTCTGCAGCGACACTCTGATTTCAAACCATAGCGAAACGGCAGGTGGGAGGCAGAAGAGTTGGCGGCCCGAACTTTAATGCTCACCTCGACATGCCACCCCAAATGGATTACTTTTACCACGAGTCCCGAGTCCCTTCAGCTTGCGGGCTTACCCGGGAGGACGAGCTGGACCCCGATGTGATCAGCTGCATGCTGGTCGGAGACGGAGCGGTGGGGAAGACCAGCATGATCATCAGCTACATCTCCAACGGATACCCGGCGGAGTATCAGCAGACAGGGTTTGATGTGTTTTCTGGTGAGTTTTTTTTTTTTTTTTTTTTTTCGGTTTTAAAAATCAACCACTAATAAACTTTTGGTCTGTTGTTGGAACTAATTGATTATGTTGCTGCTCTTCAACAGGTCAGGTCCAAGTAGAAGGGTCTCCAGTAAAAATTCAACTTCTGGACACAGCTGGACAGGTAAGATTCTTCTTTTACGTGCGTTTTCAGCAGTACGTCATACTAAATGATGTAGGTTTTGTTAATATTGTTTGAGACACTTAAGGTTACACTTTTAAAGAACCACTCGGAATATTGTTTTTTCGTGGTTTAACAAGAAGTCAAATGCATACGTAAACTAAGAAGCTGCATAGAGCCTCCAAACCAATAGGGGACCCCAAAGAGCACCAGAATCGTCGCACAAGTTGGGTTTGTGAATGTAGATACTTAACGCAACATGCGTTATCCAAATATGGGAAGATGCACCATTCAATCATCCACAGATTGGAAATTGCCAGTTTTCTCTCGATCATTGAACGGTGGTTGGCAGGTCAGAATAGAATATCTATATTTTTTCAGCTCATTAAATGCATCAAAATTAAGAACTTCAGCCACACATCAACCAACAGCATTTATTTGAGTTTCACCAGTTCCAGTTTTGAAGGAACACAATGCTTTGATGCATAAACGACGATCTTGTGATTCCTTTATTTTCAGTGGGATTCCAAGCCCATATGTCTACAAAACAAAATCTACAGTACTTTTCAAAAAAGTCTTTTTTATGTTACAATTCTTAGACTTTATTCCAATTTTGTGAATGTGTTTTTTTATAATGTCAGACCTTCTGAATTACTTTTAAAAACGAAGCTGGACAGCAAGATCCAATGGAAATGCATGCTCGGATATTTTTGCACATGATATCCTAACATCTATAAATATATGCAATTATTTGTTTGCTGATATTACGTTATAATTTCAAAGCATATTACTGGTTACTTTTTTACGTGTAAAAAGCATAAAAGGTTTTTAGGTATGATTTTTATCTTTTCAAGGTGTGATGCATGAAAACCTTGACATCCTCTGTTGAAACCAGTTTGTGACTCAGTAGCAAGATTTCTCAATGAATTTTAATCTTTTCCGCTCACATCCAGTGAGTCAGTGCGTGGCACTTCCCCGGTCGTGTCTGGAGATCTTGAGTGATACTAAAACAATTCTGTGTCTCTTTGTTTGCCACGCAGGAAGAGTTTGACGAGTTCCGAGCTCTGTCCTACGCCCATGCCGACGTCTTCCTCCTGTGCTTCAGCATGGTCGATCCCGACTCGTTCCACAACATCACCAAGAAGTGGGTGCCGGACATCCGGGCCCACAACGCGTCCTCGCCCATCATCCTCGTCGGGACTCAGCTGGACCGGCTGCTGGATGTCAACGTCCTCATCAACCTGGACAAGTGCAAAGTCAAGCCGGTACTGAGCTCACGGGCTCGGAGCCTGGCGGACAAGATCCGGGCCACGGACTATATAGAGTGCTCGTCGCTGACGCAGAAGAACTTGAAGGAGGCGTTCGATGCGGCTATTTTTGCCGCCATTAAGAACAAAACGCGCAAGGGGAAGAAAAGGAGGTTTTCCGACAGGCGCACCAAAGCTTTCTCGAGGTGCAGCTGGAAGAAGTTCTTCTGCTTCATCTGAACTCTTTTCGAATTCAGTTCTTTGAAGACTCTTTATTTATTTAAGTCGTGTGCCTCGTTGTTTTTTTATGCATTAGACTTGTGGCGTCGTTTATCAGTAAAGTTGGCTTGTCTTTTCTTTGATGCCTAATATAGATAGAGAGGTGGACAGTACTATAAACTAACCAAGCGGATACAGGGACATTCCCAGCCTGTGATTGGTGTCACACTTACCAGACTGTTGCACATTCACATACTTGCTCCAAGTTAACAGGAGAAGCAGAGTTTGCACGTGCTGTTTTTTGTGTGTCCACTACTCGTGTGGTACATACGTCAGAGGATAGTATATTGAGTCGAGGCTTTGTGAGGTGCAGCTGCAGAAGCCAGACCAGCATGTTAAACAAAAAAAAAAAAAGAAGCAAAACAGCAAATTTGCATGCTGTGCTTTACTACTGGCTACAAACCGAAAGTGTCGGGACTCTGTGTCCTGGCCAGTGGGTGTTGTTTTCTCACTTTTCTTGCAGCAATGACTTATTTTTATGTGCCGGCTACAATTAGACGCCGCATTCTTACCTGTTCGTGAAAGCTTCCCCGGCTGGTTTGGTCAGGCTTTTTTTATTCTTCCAGGAAACCAGGTGACACACCTGCTGAGCCTGACATTTGTATTTTGATCCGATTTTTATTATTCACAACAAAAGCATGTATCTTTTTTTCATTTAAAGGAAAAGTAATGTCACTCCCTTTTTAATCTTTTGGCTAAGACAAGAACTGGTTCTTGTCTGAGGTGTAAAGGTTCAGCAAAGCAGACACCATTGGCTTTCCGTCTCTTTAGTCTGCATCTGTAAAAGCAAAGCAGTGCAGGAGTCTTTTTTTTTCCCCCCCTTCAGAAATCACCCGTCATTGTTTACTAGCTCAATAAACTCTTGATCTCTGACGCCCAGTGAGCACAGGCAGAGAAAAGACTCAATAGCCTCAATCTGAATGTCACTTTTCAACTTTATGCCTTTCAAAAAAAAACCTTTTGGAAAGTTTTGCACTCCAGTGTTATATTATGAGGAACATATGAAAGTGTATATAAGTATGAGCTTTACTATGCTTCTTGTGGAAGTGAGTTTGATGTTTTTGTTTATTTTAAACAAGTGCGGGGCCATGTTTACTGGCACCACATGTAGAAATGTGTAAAGCGCCTTAAAATGACTTCATTTTGTTTTGCAGTTGCATAATGTTACACAGAAAACTACACAGATCTCTTTTGCAATGTTTCTCGCCTCCCTTAATGTGCAAAATTGCAAGATAGTCCAGCCTTGTTTGCCACAGTTCCAGATGTTTGATGCTTTTTATTAAATGACTGCGGATATGGGCAGGCATAGACATGGAGCTGTTTTTCTGCAGTTTTTTTCTGATGTATGAAAGACAACAATGGTCTGTTCTCTTGTCTTTCCCATTTTGAAGGATGGATATGTGTGTGGTTTTTTTTTTCTGAACTGCGGGCACATGAAATATAAAGATACATGATGTCAAATTAATGGATGGATTTTTTTTTGTGTGTGTGTTTTTAGTGAGAAAATATGCAACTGCAATAAAATATTATTTCATCTTAGAGGCTTTTACACAGCTTTACCAGGGAGTTTATATTTATGTGGGGCACTGGGTTTTAAAATCCATCAAGCTTTAAAACTATAATTTGTTACATTTTTGGCATCACTGTCATCTCAAAACCATCCTGTTGCTTTCCTTTATATCTCAGATTGACATGATGAAAACAATAAACAAAAAGCTTTTTACAGTAAATCTGTGTGTCATTGGTGTTGTAGATCAACTGTGCAATTTGCAATTATCATGTCTATCATGGTAGCAATGACTGATACGAAACAGACTCACCCTACAGGTTTTCAGTTTCAGAAAACTATAAAGCTGACTGGTTTGTAGTTACTTCACAAACCAGAGGTAACTACAAAAGAACTAAAATCCAATTTTACTTCTTGGCTTTTAATCAAACATTTCTAAAAGTTAAAGTGAAGCAGCTGTTTTTGTGGCTTCAGGGCCCCTAAAACAGACAATTTATCAGGAGAACATTTGAAAACAAAGTAGCCAGGCTTGCAAATGAGCATTTTTAAGGCACAATCACCTCTGTTGGATACTTCAGTATGGTTGAAGAACCATATTTAAGTATTTTTGTTCATTTTTTTAAGGCATAAAAAAAAGGTAGGGAAAAAATTTTGTTTAAAAAATAAAACAAAAGAAATTCCAGGATATTTTTCTAGATGATCAGTTGTAAGTTTCTTCAAATACAAAGTTATTATTTGTAAAATACATCAGTACAGTAGTATTAGTCTTTCAGGGTTACTTGATGTCACAATATTCTTTTTTACCTGTACGAGTCCTCTACAATAGAGAAAAGGACTGGATATACTGAGTTGCTTTTTCGTTTGTCTGCCATATTGGATTTAACAAAAATGGCCTGCAGTTGACAGTGTATTGTATGATGCTCTAGTGTCCTCTTCAGTGGTCCGTGTGCATTTATAACATAAACATTCACAAGAAACACAAAAAAATGGCTTCTAGATGGCTGCCCACTGCAGCGAGCGCTATGCATGAAAGGGTTAAATTCTTATGACATATTAAACTTAGTGTAAGTGATTATTGTCAATCACTTTATATTTTCCTCTCAACCTAAAATGTTTTACTTTCAAACCAATCAGTAGAAAGTGTTGTTTGATACAAATTAATGTACATTGTTTAATTAAATTCAAATCTAAAGAAAAAAAAAGGAGGGGGGGGGACTCCTAATATTAGCTAAAATATATACTACCACAAAAATGGAAAAATACCCTTTGTTATTCCATATGTTTACATTTTTATGGGTCTTGAAGGAGAGTCCCATTTTTTATTCCCCAGGAACTGGGGGATTAGGAGGGCTGGTGGAAAGAGTAAAGGTAGTAAATGGGATTCAGCCAAATTGCTTTCTGAATTGTTTTTTGAATGTCTTGTCACATGACCAGTAATGTCTGACTGGTTTTTAGGGCAATCCACATGATGGATTTTAGTGGCGATCTCCTACTAAGTGCTTTTGTCTGCATAAGTGATTTCAAAGGGATGAAGACATTAGAGACTATCTCAAGGTTAAGTCATTTTCTGTCATTAAGAATAAACTTCCTCGGTTGTCTGTTGTTAGGAATATGAGGCTGAAAAGATTAAAGGGTCCATTATGGTCTGCTGACGTGAAGTGGGAAAGACTGAGTTGAGAAGGGTCGTGAAATGTTTGGAGGACATGACAGCTGTGCGGTGAAGATGAGTCACAAATGAGCCGGAGGACAAAAACACCCGCTCTGCCTGGTACACTGGCCGTATGTTTGCCGTTAGTCAGTGTGCCCTCCGTCATGCGCTCGTGTGTCAGGGCTCTGTCTGAACTTCTGCTGTTCTTGGGTTAACGCGAGACATCCGGTTTATGACCCTGTCTGAAGAGGTCACACACAGGAGCTGATGTTTGGTCATCTGACACAGTCACAAGTTGGAGCAGTGAACTTTGAGTCACCTCTCTCACGGATCAGGTGCTGCTAAAGAACCATGACCTTTGGTTGAAATAGTTAAGATATCATATTAAATGTGGCCTTTTATTCAAATGAAGAAGTTTTAAACAAATGGATATAAATATATAAACATTAATAGGAGTGTGTAATAAAGTTTGCTTTGGGTATCTGATCTGCTTGGCATAGATTTATTTTTTTTCTTTTTCAGAATATCAGACTGTTGTTTTTTTTTTAGCTCCCAAAAAATGATTCTCCAGCACCCATAGAGAGGTCTTAAATTACATCAGCAGGAGGGATGCTTGGTTGCACCGTTGCCAGGCAACTGTTGATGCCTCAGAAAACGTAATAAGGCATGTTTCTGTTACTTGTTTTGAAAATATTGGGGTAGGCTCTTCATGTGTGTGGAAAACTTGAAGTGCAGATAACGTACTCAGACTGAGCAGAATCATTTATGTAAGGCAGAACTCAATGATGAAGAAAATCAAAAATAAAACAACCACGGATTTAAGAAAAACTGAGAAACCTAGAGACACGAAGGCTTGACTGATGAATCGCTTGACAGAGTCAATCAGAAAAAAAACATGAATCAACATTTATTTATCTGATCTCATCTAATAAACATTTGGAAATTGTAGTCACTGTGTTTCTGTGATTACTGGTCAAAGCATTTATTTGCATGAAGATGGTGTCAGACAAGAAGCATAGCAATTAACAAGTTAGAATGCCATAGCTTACTTAGCTAAACATATTTTCTGTCTAACCACTCCTAAATATTCCTTTCTGCCTTATTGTTTACATTAAGTAGATGAGTGACCGATTTTGCAAGACTTATATACAGGATAAGGCACTACAGCAAACTTGCTTTGCACCTCAAGATGAATTTTGGTGTTTTCTGTAAAAAGGAAAAGATTATATTCAGGACGGGTACTAATGGTCACTAGCTTAACTGGAGTTAATTCCTCCTTTGTTAGCATCAGCTTCAATAGAGAGAGTAAAGTTCAGACTAAAACTGTACTTGGTTTTTTATGACCTTTCGTCAAAATTTGGTTTTCAAAAGAATGGTTAACTCCGCTTTATGTGTGTTTGAGTTGATGACATCATGCGAGGTATAAGAATCAAGTTCATCATGTAAAATTAGCAGATAGTGAGCGAGCAGCAATAAAAAACGAAATCCAGCCATTCCAGTCAGCCTCAGTCTATGTGTGTATGAGAACAGGTTGGAAGACTTCATAGCTTTGATGTCCAATTTAATAATTTTTCAATTCTTCATCAAAAAAGACTCCACAGAATGCCTTATGAACATCTTTAACACAACATGTGATGATAAGCAAAAGGTTCAGATGAATGTAAAGTACACTCACACATGATGCAAACACAGTCTCTTTCATTGTGCAGGCACAATACCCTTGTTGAGCAATCGTCATAGCTCATGTTGAACAGGTTCTGGGTTCCCATGAGTTAAATGAACTTATCCTCCTCCTCCCTGACTTCTCATGATTAGTCACCTTTTTTTTTTCTCATCTTCTCACTGAAGATCTCCCAGGATCCCCTGCTATAAGTAATTGTGTCAGAAGTCGTCAACCAACTCTTCTTCTGGCACACGGCCAGTATCACTCTAGGTTTCACTCTACTTTGAGACTGGCAAGGAGGCCTGGGAATCAGCAGGTGCACCAACAGGTCTGCCCAGCTCACGACAAATCTGATTGGCTTGTGGCTCGTCGGCCTTCTTAACTGGCAGTTAAACAGTTATGCTCTGAGGAGGATTTGGCACCGCTCACACTGTTGCTTCTAAATAGATGTAGGCTTTTGTTTTGGTTGGATTTCTTTTCTCATGGACTTTGGGCTTATGAAAGTCTGTGGCGGGTGTGAGTGTGAGAAAGAGAGTAAAATTTATGGAATGGTTCAAAAAAACCAAAACCGTATTAGACAGTTCAGGATTTTTGAAGGGAGGCTCTGGTAAATCTGCAGCAGATCGCTTGCGGTGTCTCCCTTTAGCATGAACAAAGATGAAGCTATTTGTTACTCCAAGAGAGGACAAAACTAAGTATCAGTTAGTTTCGTCCCTCAACACCTCAATAGTACCCTCACATAACCAAACGTAATGCCCTAATAAATTTCTGAACTTGAGATAATTTAGATGCCTTGATACTTAAAAACCAGTGAGCTACACTTTTAATTTATTAATATGTTTATTAATAAATTTATTAATTTTTTAATTTGTTAATATGGAAGCTGCAAATCAGAAAACAACTTCAGATTGTTTAGTCAGCCATGGGCTACAGTCCAATTTTGTCAAAGATAGCAAATGTTGCAAAATTGTGGTGAGTGCTTCTTGTTTACTGAATGTATAAACAAGAGAAGGAAAACTACTTTGGCAACCTGTAACTTTTTTTTTATTAATTTGAGTGCTATTTTTATTTTTTTTTTCTTCTGGGTAGTTACTCTGATCTGGTATGCTTTGCATGTTTCATTCTGAGCATGGAAAATTATTAGCACACACCACTTCCAACCTCCATGTGTTATGCGATTAATAATGGCCGACTTCTGTTTACATAAACCGCTGATTATTTTGTAAATCTGGACTAGCCATTTGCTTCCGGACAATCTGGATTACACTAAATGAAGACATCAAGAACAGTGTCTCATATAATATATTGAAATCTAATATCTTAAAATCCATCCTCTTCTGAGAATGTAAAACTTCCTCAAATAATTTCTTCCTTCCTGTTTTAAGTTACAATCAAATCCAACAAGATCTACTGTTTAACATCAGCCTGGCTCTGAGCACATCGTGATTTCTGTCAAAACATAAAATGTCAGTTTCGGTGCTGAGCGAAGTCAGTGAGAAATTACCCAGTTTCCAATTGGTTGTGCCTGCAGGCAGCAACTCCTGTCCCACAGTCAACAAGACAAGTTCACTTCAATGCATCTCATCTGCTGGCCTAATCAGGCAGTTGTGTAATACACAGACAGGCTGATGTTTACACTATCGCCAACACTTTCTAACAGCCGAAAGAGGCACAGTCAAAAGCTCTGTTTTTTCATCAAGAGGCGAAAATGAAATTGAAATAAATATAGATCCAAAGTAGTTGTTTTTGTCTTATTGTGTGCGGTTAGCTTTTAACTATTGCCCTATTTTGGCATTACTGAGAGGGAGACGATGACTTTTAGAGTGACCGTCAATGACTGCACATGATCAAAGGAGTGAACAACAGCAGCTTTTGAGATGAGACGGACGAGGAGATGATCAATACTTCAAACAAGCATCGTCTCCATGCCCCTTTATTCCTCTGACGATATCAGGATGCCTGACATGTTGTTAATAGCCCACAACTCAGGAGACTGAGGGAGGTGTGAAAATCTGGTGATGAAATCATCTGTCCAGATGTAAAAAAGAGATGATGAGCATGCAGTCTGGAGCTAGTTTATATTATTATTATTATTTTTTTTTTTTTTAGCTTAAGTTTATATTCAAAGCAAACAACAACTTTGCTAATGACAGTTTGAATGAAATATGATCCAACTCTGGTGCATTAATTTAAACAATACTTTGTCATATAATATCCAGCCTATAATAAAGCTCAATGAGCTATTGACCATGTGTCCATGCAGTTGTGTGTCTGCAGAAGATTTCATGTGGATCCCTAAGGCCACTGGCAACAGAAAACAAACAGTGAGAGGAAAATCTGAGCGGTGTTGTGGAGTGAGTAACCCAGAAAATGATGTACGCTACATCAACCAACAACATGAATGTTGTTGGTTTCCAGAAAAATCGATACCACAAACTATCGCAAGCAAATGTGGTGAGCATGGAAATACTTTGTAATTAAGCATACATTGTGCATAAAGTTACTTCAGATGGTGGACAAATTTGCTCTGGGATGAGATCAGCTCAAGTTGGTCTGTCATTTTTATTCAAGGTATTCTGTTGTTCACTGTCTTCCACGTTCCAAAAACCAAATTCAACCAATCAGGGCTCCACTACCACAAAATCACAATTTAGAGTTTCCTTAAATTCCAACATGTCTGCCTTATCACAAGCTTTGGTGTATTTATTAGGGTTTAGAGATAATATGCCCCTTCCCCCATCAGCATAATGTAACCACCATGTTTCACATGGACATCGTGTGTTTTACAGTGATGTGCAGTGCCAGTTTGAGACACACCAACCAATCCGCATGTACGCTACAAAGTTCAGTTTTGGTCTCATCAGGTCTGTACATATTTGCTCTAATTCCTGTATAACTTGTGACAAACCGCAAAGAGGGATTTTTATGATTTCTCCATGGGCCTCTGCTTTGTTGACAAATGCTCTGTTTAGGTGGACGGCCATCTCTCTGTAGATCTGCAGTTTTCAGACGATGACCTTGATGATGCACTGAGATATTCAAAACTACAGATATTGTTTTATATCCTAACCCTGCTTTAAGCTTCTCACTTTATCCTTGTCATATCAGTTATGTTGCTTGGTTTCCATTTAATGTCTTCACAGAACAGCTGGTTCTATAGAGTTTCAATTACACACATACAGACTCAACTTAATAATTAGATGAGTTTCCAAATGCCGCTCCTGCACTTAATAGTTTTAGAGATGTCCAAGTAAAGAGAGCTTAATGCAAATACACGCCACACTTTTAAGATTGTCATTAGTGAAAATCTTGGAAAACCTTGAATCGTTTGCCTTTTGGTCATACACAACTTTCAGTAGGTTTGTCACATAAATAAAATACATTTAGTTTTCAGCTGTGACAAAATATGGAAACATTTGAGGCATATTTCTGCAATATGCGAAAGATGTATAATGAAAGGATTAGATTATCAAAAGAATATAAATCATTTATGTGCATAGTAACATAATCTGATTTCCTTAAAACTAAAAGTAGAAATGTTCAAAGCTGAGTTTCAGAAATGTTTATTAGCCTCAACCCGGCAGCGTTATGTGCCATTTAAATATGTTTTTGCAGATCCCATTCTTGCTGAGCCATAATATATAATATATAAAGGCACTGTGTCTTGATTGCTTATATTTGTCACCCACGTTTTTGATGCATTTTTTTTTTTTATTGAGATACAATTTTCTACATGTCATTAAAATATGACTGCGACAGACTGGTGACCTGTCCAAGGTGTACCCCGCCTCTGACCCGGAACGTGGCTGGAGATAGGCACCAGCAACACTCCCGACCCCACTAAGGGACAAGGGTGTAATGAAAATGGATGGATGGATGGATTAAGATATGATATACTGTTATCAGCATACGTTTTTGTTGTGGCCATTATATTTATGATTATATTAGTTTACTAAAATCACTATCCCACAGGTTAAGAAGCCTTGCATGACCTTTCTGTTTTATATGTGGAGACAAAATCACCCACAAGCATCAAACATAAGGAAAAAAAATAATTCAGACTGAAAGAGCAAATCTTAATCTGCAGCTGCAGAAGTCAATTCAGGTAACTCTAAGTTACATATGTCATTTTGGGTCTTGAAAGTGTTTCAGTTGCAACATAACCTCAACAGACACAGAGAATTTGAAGCTGATGCTAGCAGACGGTTGTGCTTTGTGATCTTTATCAAGTTAAAACACAATGGGAACCAACACTGCAGAACAAGAAAATGATTGGTTGTTTCAATCATTTAAAAAAAAAAAAAAAAGGTAACAGTTAAATCATGTCTGGGAGGGAAAACTAAGCGCCATTTGCATCCAGGAAGTGAAGGATCCGATTGGATGAGACCCTGTGCTTTGGGTGTGCCTTCGTCTGGGAATCAAAGGGGTGAGGTGTTCTCACAGAGGTGTCAGGGGGGATGTTATTGTGACATTCGCACAGCACACATGGTGGCAGTAAAAAAGTGAGCGAATGATGCAAGTCAACACCCCTAGTCGGTTTTTCCTTTTTTCTGCATGCCTGTGTGAGCGCACGTGTAAATAAAGGCACCAATATGAATATGAGATGACTGTGCATTGAGGATCATGTCAATGCACACATTTTCATCTGACTGGGAAAACAGGTAAATATTTCCCCCTTTGTGGCTATGATTGAGGAAGTAATGCATAATGCCTTACAATAGACTATGCATATTACAGTGAGGTTTCAGAGGACGCAGTGAGCTGCGTCTGGACTTGTTCAGCAGAAAGTGACTGTTTGCTGTCCGAAACTCACAGAACAGTAAATCGGCTTACTCAGTCTGTTTGTGTCACCAGCGTTAAAAAAAGGGTGTCTACAACACATGTTTATCCAGATGAAAGGAGCGACTTTGATAAGACTTGTCACTGTGGGGAAACTGTCTAAGGAGAGATTTATATCTGTCAGATCTCTCCATTAAAAATACTGCAGGTCTGATGCTAAGACACTTTGCTTTTTGTCTGTTGATTGACATGGCATACACAGTATTTTCTAACTTTAGGATTAACTCACGGACAAATGTTCACATAAGTGGTAGTTTTTCTCGGCACAATCTGTGCAAGCAAAACAACTGGAAGTGTAAATTAAAGAAGCAATAAATAACTTTAATAATAACAAATGAAGAGTAATTAGGTGTCTAAACAACTAAAAACTTTGCTGCCATTTGAGTAAAGTAATTGGATAGTTAAATATTTTTCAGGGAATGCCAAATGTCTTTCGAAGAAACTGCAAAGTAACAAAGTTTTAATTATGAACACATCAACAGTTTATATAAACATCTTGAGTCATCCTTCACTTCTTTGTATTTTGCTGCTAACTTTCTTGTATTTCTTAACGTGTCAGGAAACGCGGTCGTAGGTGGTGACACAGACTCAGATGGCCCAGGGAGGAGTGTATAAAATTTTGATTTTATTGTAAATGAGATATAAAAATCCAGGCAGAAGGCTAAGACTCAGCACTGATAACAACTGGAGAATCTCAAAAACACACAGACGACCAACTTGACGGCCAACCATACAAGACAAGGACCCAACGAGGAACAAGGAACACAGATGGGTTTAAATACACAGGGGTAATCAAGAGAACGAGACACACCTGGGAACAATCAAGGGTAGACAGGACAACAGGAGACTCACCAGACACAGACACCTAAACTAAACACACAGAAAAACTCAAATCACGACATAACGTGCTCTTCAGTAATAGAAGAAAGAGAAAAAGAAAAGATTCAAAGGGCATTACTTCAGTTTTTATAGGTAATCTGTCATACTTATTCTTGTTGCTGGTTGTAGGATGTCCAAATGTTTCTGCAGGATTTATTTACTTTTTTGATGACTGAAGCAGAGATCCAGGTGTTTTAATGATTCAAGTTTACCTTCTAGTTGGTATCAAAACATCCTCCGAGCTCCACAATTTGAGAGTGACGGTTCCAGTAAATATGTCTGGATATCTACAGTAGAGCTCCGGGAATAGAAGTTAGTTAAACATAATGTAAAATATAATCAGCTCTTTTAGGGTGTATCCATGATTTCGAGACAGTGTTGTTTACATGCTGAGAAAACATGTCTCTTCTTGTGACATTCGGAGATCTTATAAAGGGTTTCCCTGCAGACGAGAATAATAGGACGGCCCGGAGGAGGGTCGTGTTTGGTGATTTTCCACAGACTGTTGTCTTCAATGCTAAACTACTTGCATAAGATAGAAGGTCTTAATGCAGATGGAAATCTTTGTTATGTTAACAACAAAGAAGATTTTGAATATTTTCTCTTTTAATCTAATACGAGGCTGTGTCCAATTTACTTGGAAATACTCATACTTCATTGGCTACTTTTCCCCCCTTAAATTATAGAAATGAATAATTTTTTTTTTTTTTTCGAAAAAGTTTATTGGTACTTGGGACAAATTAAAAATGAAGAAATGAATGAAAGACTCAGTCACTTCCTTGATGCTCACAGGTATCTGCTCACCCTCCCTCTACCTCCTTGGCATCTCCTCAGCTGATGTCATGCTGTCTTAGCTCGTGGTTGGGATAGGGGTAGTTGAGAAGACGTGACATAGCATCGCAGTGATGCTAATCTCCACAGCAGCTGATTACAGAGCAGGTATATTCTCCCTGACACATTTGTGCTAGCTGTTATTGCCAGACATGTGGAGAGGGGAGGCCTGTCATTACACAGGCAGAGCTGCTCCCTGTTGGAGTCAGGATGATTCACTATTATGGCAGATGAAACTATTAAGATTCATCACCAAGATTTCACAACTTGTTTGTGGTCTTCTTTAAAAAGTATTACTGAAAAAAAAATGGACAAGTTTAATTAACAAGTGGGCTCTAATTTATTTATTGGTCAGGCTTTTATAAATATTTGTGAGTGTAAACCACGCTGGCTTCGACTGAATCACTTGGTCACAGACAGTATGGCACCTCTAAAAGTGAACGCGCTCACAGTCTGTCGTCATTCGGCCGTCTGTGACTCATATTGCGAAGTAAATAATGAATAGAAACAACGTATGGAAAGAGAATTGAACTTATAACCAGTCGGACGTGACTACGAAACGTCCAGGCAGTTTTGAATGCGGTGGCTATAAGGCCTGCCTTTATACACAAACACAAACCCACATGCTGATAAGAGGCTCATGACAATGGCTCCGGTCTCCCTTTTTTTTCTGTGCGAGCAAACAGAAAGAAACGGATGTGCGCTTGCAGGTAGCGCCTTCTGCTTGTTAGCCGCCCCGACCGACCTGTAGAGCAAGCTTCTCGCTCTTATCTGCTGCCAGCCCGTCTGACAAGAAATTTGTCTCACTTACCTCACATCTGCCAGGTGACGCTCGCAAAGGTGTGGCCACAAAAGAGCCATTTGTTTTCATTGTGGTTAAAAAAGAAAAGAAAAGTGGATTTGCATCTAAACTGGCTGGGAAGTTGGAGAGAGAGGAGTTTGGGATTAGGGATTTGTGGAACAATGGGGGTGAACATGCTTGCAGAGTTAAGCAGAGAGTGTTACTGAACAGTAAAAGAAGAGGCAAAAGAGAAAATGGCCGAGGTAATTAAGGGTTATAAATTCAGTTTTACTCAGAAGTGGCTTGGGACTTTCCTGTAGAGGGAAGAATCTGGTCCAAAATGTTAAGCAGCATCGTGATCTCACACAAAAACAACGAGCGAAGTTCAGTCTTCAGTCAGTGTTTGAGAAATGGTTTTAATAAAATCAGCTGTCGGGTGCTGTGTTCCAGCACAGGGTCCAAAATTTCCAGGGCAAAGTTTTCAAAGAGAAAGCAAAGGCTTTTTTAAAATGGAAAATCTCTCGCACACCATAATGTATATGCCTTTTTTTAACCCACGCTATTCATTAATCTTGAGAAAACACAGAAAGCACATTAAAAGGAAGAAGAACCTATTATCTAATTCAGTAGCCGAGAATGGATAAAAAAAAAAAACAGAGAGAGAGAGAAAACACTCAACCTCAAAAAATTTGCGTGTGAGAGAGAGTTTTATGTTTTGGATCTACAAGGGTTTACAGATTTCTTTATTTAAAAAAAAAGAAAGAAAAAATATCTAACAACCACAAAATTCCATATTTGGCTTAATTCTGAGCACTGAAAATGAAAAACATGTAGCCATAAAATTAGTTTTATGGAGAATGTTTTCAATTTGAGAATTTCGATGAGCAGAGCTAACTGTTTGGACTGAAATACTTTAAAATAAAAGTATATGAATTTTTATTCTCAATTGATACTCTCTGTTAAACAGATAATCTAATTAGTAATTATTGAAATGTGTGTCCAGGTGGCAAATTTGAAATAAAACCAGTACATTTAGACATAAGTGTCTCTTCCAACAGGATTAATTCTCAAAAATATGTGACCTAATCAACACAGAAATGCTTCACGAGACACAAAACCTAATTTTTTGCAACGCCATTTCACCATAATGGAAAAATAATTCGTCGGTTAGGCTGAGGAGAAAACAAGAGGTGATTCTGCATGAGAGGTTGCACAAAAGAAGAGTCAAAGCCTTTTAAAAGCTCAGGTCAAACAGAGGAACTGCAATGCAATAATATATATTTTTTTATTTTCTACTGTGCATGTTGTCATTGTTTAGGTATTTGTTTTTCTTTCCAGCAGTCAAATGTCTTCCATGACCTATCTCTAAATGATCTAGAAAGCTTAGTAGCTATTTATGGAGTCTGAAAACTCTTGTTTTAGCCTTTGCCTTGTGCCATATTAGAAATATTTTCGTCATTTACTGGTTTTATTGATCAGGCCACTAGGAGTCAATATGGGTGGTATGCAATATACTAGAAGTCTTCATTTATGACAGCAAATGTCTTTAATATTTTGCCAGTGATCAAAACTTTTAATATCATACCATGTTATCTGACTACTGTGCACATTTTTATTTATTTATTTTTGACTTTCCTGGTGGAACAGTTATTTGTTTTTTTACGTTGACCTAATCAGATTTATTTGGGGCAGCAGAACAGTGAGACAATATACAGGTAAGTGGCCCTTGTGTTGTAAGCAAGGGAAACATAAATGTTCATCCTATCTCACTGTAGTGTTTAACAGTAGCATGTTTTTAAAGATGACATTGCCTGAAAGGCAGGGAGGGACTTTAGGGACTCTTCAAGATTTAAATCTAAACTGACATCATGCATCTCTTACCTGTCTGAACCAGATTAACTGAAACTTCTTTATAAACAATCACACGAAGCACTTCTCCCTTCTGCTCCCGAACTCAACATACTAAAGATGCAAAGAAATTATGGCGTATACCAGCTGCCAAAAATTGGCACACCATGTTTTCCACTGTATTTAACTCAAACTACAGTATATACAATGAAGCTGTTCAAAAATGAAACACACTAACACGCTAACATTAGGGGTCATTTGAGACTAAACAAACAGAAAATGGCCATGTAAGAGTACATTTCTGGAAAAAAATAACTCATATTCAGAGATTAATTTTACATATTTAGAAGGAAAACTAATTTTAATTTATTCAAAAAAAACTGTATTTTTTTGTATTAATTAAAGACATCAATTTCTGACATTAAAACTAAGAAATTCTCAGAAATGTTGAAGTCGGACAATTGAAAGAAAACAATTCAGTCTTGAAAAACAGAAGTTTATATTTGCAAATGTTACTATGCCTTTAAAAAAAACTTGAGAGAAATCAGTCATGACTTTGTAA
>CAEGAE010063470.1:0-75767 GCA_903067095.1 Girardinus metallicus | reverse complement strand
TATATGTATATATCTATATATATATATATATATCTATATATATATATATATATAGATATATATATATATATATTAAATAGCTTTGAAACTAATTGGAATAGGGTTAAAATTAAACATGTAAATTTTCGCATGGTGTCAACATGAACTAAGAATTTAAAACGAGTAATAATAGATTAATTATAACTGATTCTGAATTTCTTTTCATGAATTGTTATAAACCAAACACTGAATTTGCTGAAGAACTGCAGGGCATCAATGCCTTTCTTCATGACATGCAAAATACTAAAAAAAATGGTTTGAGAAACTTAAATTTGTTCTACATATTTGCCCTCTGTATAATTTCAAAATGTTTATGGTCAAAGTCGCTAAATTTACACACTACCTATTCAAATACATGGAAGAACTGTGAGGTGAGGCAGTGATGAATTTGGGTGGCCGTTTGTAAAGTTACACAGTCAAACATTAACGGCAGTAATTTGGGTTATATAACGTCCTAAGATAAGGCTACATACATTTTATTCAAAGTCGTATTTTCACCATGTAATTTATTCATTTATAAATGGCACAGTTTCTAAATAAATATTTCATTAGGAAACAAACATTTAGCTGGAGAGCTACATATTTATTTAGCAAGAAAAACTTTAGTTTGCCAATTTAATATTTAGGTTGCTAACTAAGCCCTTATCTCCAAGTTAAATATTTAGTTTGCAAACTATATTTTGGCTTACTAAGCCAAAACTAACTAAGTATTTAGCTCAGCTAGCAAAATACTTAGCTTTGAGCTAAATATTTATTAGCTCTAATGTAAATTAGTTAAAGTTAGCTCCAAACTAGTTTTGGAGCTAAAGCTAAAATGATTAGAGCTAAATATTTAGTTTGCTAAATTGTCAGCGAGATAAATATTTACTTAGCAAGTAAATATTGCTAAGTTTGTTAAACTAGGCCACTGTAGCAAGGAAAAACATGCTGTAGGAATGCAGTAACTTGCATTCTGCTTGCTCTCAGTGACTAAAATGTTCTAATTGAATTTTTTTTTTTTTTTAAGATTAATATTTTTGTATGTGTATACAGATAATATTCTCCAATCATGAGGGATGCATTTGTAATCAGCCCCTTTTATTTTTAAACCCTTAAATAAAATCTGGTCCAGCCAGTTGTAAACAGATTCCGCCTGTTCTGCTCTATAAAGTCTTTAGAGGTCAGTGGACAAACATCACCAAGACCAAGAAATACAGCAGACGTGTCTGGGAGAGAAGTTTAAATCTGGGTTAAACTACAAAACAATATATGACATCTCAGAGAGCATTGTTTATCATCTGAAAATGGAGAGAGTGTGGCACGTTTGTTTTCTGCTTCTGTAGGTGTGCCCCAGGGTTGTGTATTTGTGGCCCCTGTTATATAATATTTCCATGCTCCCTCCATGCCACAAATTCTGGAAGTGTAATATTAACTTTATTTGTTTTTCAGATGACACCCAGCTCTACATTTCTTCCAAAATCCAACTCCTCCCTCCCACCTTCCTCCTTTTCGGATTGGTTCTCCACTGATTTTCTCAAACTTAACTTTAATACGACAGAAATGTTACACTGTGACACACACTTAATCTTCCCAGTTTCTACATTAATATTTATAACTTCCCCTCAGGATGTTATACCTGGGAGTACTCTCCCAGCTCAGTCTCATTAATTATATCACCCGGTCTGCATACTTTTACTTCCTCCTTCTTTGTCCCTCCACGAACTCAAACTCCTTCAGAGCTCAACTTGGTTCATAACTTGAAGTCCCTCAAGAAAATACCGTACTCCAGTTTCTTAACAGCTTCACTGGTTGCCCATGGAAGCTAACGGATAAACTTTAAAATGTAAATGCTCACGCTTTAAGTGCATTCATAACCTTGGCCCTCCTTATCTATGTAACCAGCTTCGCATCGCCACTGCTTCCCGCTCTCTCGGATCTTCGTCTGCCGCTCATCTTATTGTTCCTTTTGCCCGTCTTATCGCCGTGGGGAGTGCAGCTTTCAGGCTGCTCCTCGCCTCACTTCCTCCAGTCATTAGGAATACAAATTCTCCCCCCTTATTTGAGTCGCAGCTCCAAAACACACCTGCTCACGCTGGCTTGTTCGCTTTCAACCCAGATTTTAACTCTTGTCGAATCTTATTTACCGATTTGCCGTTTTTAATTAACCGTTTTGCTGATTAAATATTAATTTTTTTCTTCTCTGTAAGATGACCTAGGCTTATAGAAAAACACACTAAAATGTATTATTATTATTATGGCTACAGAGGAATGAAGGGAGCTGCACATTCTGTAGTCACACATATGCATATTTAAATTCTGCTTACGTTATTATAGATTTTACAATGAGACAAAGTCCTCTACACTAAAAAAATATATTTTTTTTATTAAAATGTCGATAAAATATTTATGCATTACGACGGAAAGTCCACCAGCTGAAGCGTTAATATGTACGAACTACTAGAATTGAGTAGATTAAAGGGGCGGTGTTATGTATCTTCCAGCCACATAGCGTCAATTTTTTTCAGCACAATCAAGTAACTATGTGATCTTAAGTTGTCATAAAAATGCCATATATAGCAAATATGGCTTTAAACAAATTTAACGCCTTGAAATTGGGCCTCCGTCACTTTAAAAACTCCTGCCCTTTCTGAAACTTAGTTAATAAACTATCAGCCCTTTAAAAACATCTTGCAAGTGTTTCAGAAGCTCAGCCGAATGGTTGCCATGGGAGATTAAAGGGTCTCTCAAACATGCGCGAAAGAATCAAGGCAACGATTGTTTGATAAGGGAATAACATTACGATGTAAAGCTAAAAAAATAAATAAAAAAAAATTACTTCACATAACACTGCCCCTTTAAATTTGGGGACATGTTAGCGTTAGACGGTTCTTAACAGACTGAAAAACAAAGATGCGGCAGCTTTGTGGTACCTGTCACGGAGTCGAGCGCTCTCTCCGCCGTCTGTCGCAGCGTTTCTCCCTCCTGCCACGCAGCCTGAGGCAGCAGCCACAGCTTCTCTGCTCCCACCTGCTGCTCGGCCAGCAGCACCAGAGAGTCGGCCAGGCAGCGCTGCGCCGAGCTCAGGTCCTCATCTACGTCGGCTAAGCAAGAATAAGGGAGAGAGATGGCAGACGTGTGAGTAAGATTGATAATGTCACAAGAAGGAAAATTCCTATTAAATAATAATAAAAAAAAATGTCATCCGTCTCATAAAACTTCTTCACATGACTTAATTTTATTCCTTTTCTCCGTTTACAAATTATCAAACTTTTTTTTCTTTTTTTTTTAATCTGGAACATCCCAAGCGACTTCCTGACTTTTACCAGTCCCCTCCTCCACTGACCTCTGACCCTTGGAGCTGGCTGGAAGTTCGTTAACCTCTGCTCCCAGGCGTCCTCCAAGTCCTGAGTTATTATAATCTCTTGGTCACCGCCGTCCTCTTCGTCCGAGTCGTAGTCGTCAGCCTGCCTCCGACTGATCCTCTCCGCGTCCTCCATGAGCCGCAGCTCATGGTCCGACAGCAGGCTTTTCTCCAGCTCCATCTGGGGTGAACATTGTGTTTAAGATTACTTTTGTTATTTTATGACACCATTTCTTTTTTTCCGTGCAAGCTCTGACACATATTTCCGAAAAACCTATGTGGTCTATGAGATAGCCGACAAAAAGAGGAAAAACTTCCTGTGCGCGGAACATAATCAAAGTGTAGTTTCCCTATCTTCCACAAGGTGTCCCTTCTTCATCCATCAGGTCACGGAATCCCCTGGACACTTTTCCAACCAGAATTCTGTCTTTAGACCCCCACCGGCTCACCTGCTGCAACATCTGCTTGAAGCGCTGCTCTATCGGACTGCAGTCCGCTGTAATGACGGGTAACCTCTGCAGACACACCGCGGCCATCAGAGACCAGGGAGAAGTCGCTCTGTCCGCTCCAGTACTGGCCCGAGGAGTCGCTCTGTCAATAGGAGTGACGGAAAACCGGCGACATGCCCCGCTTCCGACGGCTGTCCTACTAAAATAACACAAAAGCTGAGAGAAGGACCGACTCGCCATCTTTCTACAGGGCGCAGCCATCTTCTTTTGTTGGGTTCAATGTGTGTTCGGAAAAACGGGATGTTTGCCGTTGCGCTACAAAACACTGAATTCAAAATGTTGGCCTTTTGAAAATAATAATGCCTAAAACTTAGTCGTGTTTTTCATTAAATAAAATACTCTCAATTAATGTACAGTCATCACTGTCATAGTTTTATGGCGCTCTCTGACTCTAAGCAAATATTAACAATGAAATGTTAATATTTCCGAGGCTCCTTGATGAACCTGAAGGTTGTAGTTTCTCAAATTTACCCACAATTCCAAGCGCCATCTAGCTGCAGAACCGGCGGAGCTCCAGTGGTAAGCGGAAGTCAGGGCAGTTGTCATCTCCGGTTTTCAAATGAATTTATTGTATTTGTTTATTATCAGTTATTATGGACCTTCTAAAGACATAAAACTAATGATGACAGAAAAAAAAGAGACGGCAAAATTGGCGTATGTGGTGACTATTAATAATAATTAAATCAGTCAATCAAATGCTGTAATAGTGGAAATAAATCATATTGATTTAGTTAGTAATTGGACTCATAATTGTAAGCCATTGTATGACTAAATTCATGCTAAGAATGTATAAAATTTTATGGGTTTGAAATTTGATTAGTGCTTCATCTGTATTGACATTTGACATTTACAGAAACGTGACTGAGTGAGCGCTCTTAGCAGCAAACTACCTTTTTCTCCGGTAACCTTGTCAACAAGAATCTAGTCAGTTAGCATTAAATTAACAACTCATCATGAACACTTTGAATGTACTTTGTACGCTTTGTACCGTGGAAAATGTTCGTCTTTGTAAGTATTTATGTGTTGGAAGACACTTCTATGTGTTGTTTTTTCTTTAGTTGATCAAATGTAGAGCACATACACACAATCTTTGAGTGTTGCATTAAGATATGTGTATTAGCTAGGAATTTTGTTGTAGTTGCAAAATGCCCATTTATAAATCATCTTCAAATGTAAACCCTGCAGACCTTTCATTAGTTGTTCGCTGGCTATCTACACGGTTATTGTGAGGGCAGCACAACAAACAACAATAATTATATATTTTCACTTAAAAATGATTTTGGACGCATCATAAATCCAATATGGTAAAAAAAAAAAAAAGGAAAAAAGGGCAGGTGCCTGTTTAGCACTGCTGCATGGCAGTAAGGACATCCGATGTTCTGTGAGTTTACATAGAACAATGAAATGTAGTTTTTGGTTATGTGCTCGTTTTTGTTTTTTTTTTTTTTATTGAAAAAGTATTTCCTGCTTCTGTTATGCCTTGCAGTTCATTTTTGGGTCAGGTCTGCTGTTTATTTGCCTTTTGTTTTGTTTGTTTTTAGAGGTTTGACGTTTCCTATTTGACGCAAAGCTCTTTCCGCCACTGCTGGAGCTCCGCCGGTGAGGTCGCCTGCAGGTGCGCGTGAACCTGTCCTCGTAAATGCAGGCAGGCACTCTTCGGTCCAGCCGCGTCGTCCGTGACCGTGCACCTGTCCTCTTCCAAACATGGCGGGTTACCTGAGAGCTCTGAGCACCGTGTTGAGGAGCGCGGCCGCTCCGCTGTCCCCGAGCCCCGCGGCGCTTTCACCATCTGCCGTCTGCGTTAAAAGACAGCAGCAGAGGGACTGTAAGTCAGCTTCCTACCGAAACTCCAATATTTCTAAACTTATTTTGGACAGCTGCTGTTTGCGCTTGTTGCTTAGGTTCATAGCATTACAGTGCACGTGGACATATTTTTGCCGGTTGTGTGATTTTTATTTTTTATCTTTTACTTTTTAAACAGTCCCAAATGTGACTCCTGAAAAAAGAAAATGAAAGTTTCTTCTGTTTGGCGACCAGCCATTGATGAATCACATAGGAGAGACTGCAAACATACGGTTCACTAACAACGAACGGGTTCATTCATCGCTTTGTTTAAGAAACAAAAAATAATGAAAAGAACAAAACTAACCTGTCAGGTGCTTAGAAATAGTCAAACTATAGAATATTTTCAGTCACTGTAAAAGACACATTTTTCATATACTTAAATTAAGTGCAACCTGCTTTGTCTTTTCATCCACTTATGTAGTAAACCGTAGCCCTCATGCAGCCTTAAGGTCACAGCGTGAAACAGCTTCATATATAAAACCTGTCGATCACACCCTGAGAGTTGCGTTTGAGTTATTTAAAAAGAAGTGGAGTGAGTCATCATCTTTTGTTCGGTTCTTCCAACAGGTGTCACAGGATGTTTCCTGCATGTCTCTGCATTAGGAACCTTTGGACTCTCCAAAGGCAGGGAGGATTTATGATTCTCAGAGTTTCTCTCTTGCTATTAAATCTTCACTGCCAACCTAATGAGTGACAGCACTGACTGTGTGCAAACTTTGACCTTTACTACCATTTCCCCTTCCTATGTCCTTGAGTAGCTTTAGACGACTTTTACTTGGATTTCGGTGGCTCAGATCAATTGTTTGATTTAAGGCCTCATAGTCTTAAATTGACTTTTCACAAATGTGATGATTGTTTCCAGGCATTATTGTTTTGGTTAAGGAATTGGGGTGTTCTTACAACGTGACAAAACGTAAGGCTCACGATTAGGAGAGCACCGATCATACTTTTTCTCCAATTCCAGTTTCGACCGATTTCTCCTTTCCCTACTGACATTAGAAATTGGACTGCAGGTTAAGATTATCCATATTTATTAATGAAAGCAAATGTTCCAAATCTTTATCTGAGCTTATTGAAGTCACAGAGTTGATACATTTATAGAGTGAAAATGGTCAGTGGGAAAACACTGTTATGGAGGACTGATCCTGCCAAAATTGACAATAAGTAAGTAAATAAATGAGAAAATGAAACTGTAACTAAGCCTGTAAATGAAGAAATCAAATTGAAAATAAATACATTTAGGTAAAAAAAAAAAAAAGGTGGAGTTGTAATTATTTATTTTAAAATAATCAACTCCAAAAATGACAGCGTTGCAATGTATATTCATTTCAATGTAGTATAACAAAAAATTTAAAGTAAATAATAATAATATGCAATTGAATTAAATTACTTGATGAGATTTGAGACTCTCTTTTGACTCTTTATCTCTGTAATTCATAACAAATACTTTACAGAAGACAAACCGATATGCCATGGTTTAATGGTTTAAGTACATGTGTATTAAATGGTGCGCCTACGGGTAGGAAATGTAGAAAGGGCTGAAATGGTAACATATTGGGGCAAATGGAGCTGGAGGAAGTTCTTAGTTTTATTTGTTTATTTTTTAGTTTGTTTAAGTGTCTGACCTGCAGATTAGCAACCAATCAAGACAAAATAGTCCCATTCTGAGCTGTTGGTCTTTAAGAGTTGATCTTAAACATGGGTTTGAGACCAACTCATATTGGTCTTGAATAGAAGTTTCAACTTTAAAAGTCTCAAATTTTACCAACTGAACCTTAAGAAAAACCTCGTTAACTCTTAATTTCTATTTTTCAGATTCAACGAAGCGCATCACAGTGGACCAGCCGGTGGTGGAGATGGACGGAGATGAGATGACCCGCATCATATGGGAGTTCATAAAGGAGAAGGTAGAGCCGGCTTCAGTGACTGATGTCAAACCTTTTCGATTAAATCTGTTTAAAAGCTGCGTGATTTTGAGTTTTCTGTGTTGCTCTTGACGCCAATGTGGGGATACCAACACCTTGTTTAGCTCATCCTACCAAATGTGGAGGTCGAGCTGAAATACTTTGACCTGGGTCTGCCCTATCGCGACCAGACGGACGACCAGGTCACCGTCGACTCGGCTCTGGCTACGAAGAAATACAGCGTGGCCATCAAGTGTGCCACAATCACGCCTGACGAGGCTAGAGTTGAAGGTGAATCTGAACGTGTCATTAAGTTGTTGACTCGACGCCAGATTTGATATGTGTGCAGCTGCATCTCCACTGACGATATGTAAACGCGCAAACTTGAAATTACGAAATAAATTTGCTTAATGAAGACATGGCGACTTAAAAGAAACAAACTAATTTTTTGGTAAAAGGCTTTTGCGCTAGGATGAGGTGTTTTTTTTTTTTTGGTTGTATTGAAATTAGCGTATTTTGCAAAAACCGAAACACTTTTCACGTTACACGAGTCTTGTAATCCACAACCGGATGTTGCTACTGCTGGAGAAGATGACGACAAAAAGTGGTAGGAGGATGATGTTTTTTAATGACTTATCCGATAAACATATTCAAGTGTGATTTTTTTAATTTTTTTTTAACTGCGTTTCGTATTTAATGGAAACACTGCAATTGTGAAATTGTGTATTTTCGACAGCGTGGCATTGACAAAGCTTTGTGCACATTTGTAATGGAAACGCAGCTTCTGAGAAAGTTTTATTTTTCAAATCCTCAAACGCATTTTCCTATTTTAGAGTTTCACCTGAAGAAGATGTGGAAGAGTCCCAATGGCACCATCAGGAACATCTTGGGTGGCACGGTTTTCCGTGAGCCAATCCTGTGTAAAAACATTCCCCGCCTCGTTCCTGGCTGGACACAGCCCATAACCATTGGCAGGCATGCCTTTGGAGATCAGGTGTTTGACAAAAAAAAAAATATTTGTATTATTTCTTCTCAGAAGGATAACAGCTAAATGCTTAAAATGTTGAAATGCTCTCAGTACAGGGCAACAGACTTTGTTGTGGACAAACCTGGGAAGTTCAAAATGGTATTCACTCCAGCGGACGGAAGTGACCCCCGGGAGTGGGAGGTCTATGACTTCCAGGCTGGAGGCTGTGGAATGGGAATGTACAACACTGATGAGGTGAGAGCACATTACAGCCAATACGGCCAATCTCATCTCTATATTTGGTATTTGTTGATTTGTGCTGATTTTGACATCTTCATCACACAGTCCATCAGTGGCTTTGCTCACAGCTGCTTCCAGTACTCCATCCAGAAGAGGTGGCCTCTGTACTTGAGCACCAAGAACACCATCCTCAAGGCCTACGACGGCCGTTTCAAAGACATCTTCGAGGATATATTCGAAAAGTAAAAGAAGCAGTTTCTCTGACTTTGAGCATTTAACACAGACAGTATTCTGTCAGTACAAATCCTGTATTTCTTTCCAAACCACTTTGCATCTGATCGTTAACTGATTATTTATTCATTTGTTTATTTTTTACCACATCCTCCTTCAGGTCGTACAAGCCCGAGTTTGACAAGCTGAAGATCTGGTACGAGCACCGACTCATTGACGACATGGTGGCCCAGGTTCTGAAGTCCAGCGGAGGATTTGTTTGGGCCTGCAAAAATTATGATGGAGATGTGCAGTCAGACATTCTGGCTCAGGGTCAGTGTGCTACAACAGGAACATGAAGGGCATGCAGCGCCGTTTCTCATTCCTCACAGTGACTTTTATTACCATGTGTGTGACGTACAAAGGCTTTGGCTCTCTGGGACTGATGACGTCAGTGCTGGTGTGTCCCGATGGCAAGACTATAGAGGCAGAAGCTGCTCATGGCACCGTCACCAGGCACTACCGAGATCACCAAATAGTAAGGCTTCCGGATCAGTCTGATGGACGGGCTTTACCTTCTTTTGTGGGGGGGGATTGTAATATTTTTTATTTCCATTCAGATCTTGTTTTGAGTCAATCAGAGGTATATGATAAAGATGGGACAAAGCTGAAAACAAAAACACAGTACATTAAATGGCATTTTCTTAAAAAAAAGAGGAAACCAGAGAGTTTCATACAAAGTATAAAAAAGAAACATAACCCTTTTTCCGTACTGTGGTCAAAAGAAACGTTTCCCGTTTTAGGGCTAGTCAAAATTGTGTCAATAATTTGTTCACACGCCAGAAAGATGTGAGTGATATTTAACTCACAACTGTTAAGTGTTTGGCCATGATGAACACTGCTACATTTGGAGGAAACAGGGAAACTCCAAAACATGTGAAGAGGGTCAGGTACACTTCGTAAGATGGATGACGTCACGAGAAAAGTGCATTCTGTGGAAATGTTGAAGACCAATACACACTTGGCGAGGAAAGAGAAATTTGTTCTCTTGAGTTGCAAGAATGAAGATTTATTTCTTTTCTTACCAAGACATTTCCCAAGAGCTCAGTCATAGTGTTCTTCCAGGTCTCTCTAAGTGCAGCATCTCTTGGTGTTTGTAACCAACAGACACAAACAGATAAAGGGCAAATGGACTGAACTTATCTAATGTTTTTTTTTGAGTGGTTAAATAAAGCGCTTTACACTAGAGTCACTTTCACCCATTCGCACACACATTTATTTCCCACCGATACGCAGATCGGTGGGAAACTTGGGATTAAGTGGGTAACTAGTCGTATGCCCCTTGGTTAGTTACAATGTGGCTTAAGGACAATGGAATGAGATACTAGAGTGGCCATCGTGAAGCCCAGATGTCAATCTCATTGGAAACATGTGAACATGGTGGTCTACCAACCTGGTTCAGTTCCAGGTTGGTAGACCTGGAACTGAACCAGGTCTACCTGGTTCAGTAGGCCTGAACCAGGTCCATTTTTGCTGGAATGGGCAAAAATTCCAGCAAAAATATTGGGAGAAGCTTGTGGAAGGAAACCCAGAATTTTTGACCAAAGTCATAGACTCTGAAGGAAACTTTTTCAAACATATTTATGTCATGTCACAACAGTAAGAGTGGGAGAAAAGTGTGTGTTACTATAGTATGTAAACACATGGCTTCTTAAGCTAATGCTATCTTTTTCTTTGTAGGGCAAACCGACCAGTACCAATCCCATCGCTAGCATCTTTGCCTGGACCAGAGGACTAGAACACAGAGGAAAACTGGATGGAAACAAAGATTTAATAAAGTATGCCGTGTTCCCCCTTGCTCATCTTCATGTAACTGTGCACCTTTACAGTTTTCTACAAACCACCTCTTTGCTCCTAAGGTTCTGTCAGACGTTAGAGAAGGTGTGTGTGGAAACGGTGGAGAGCGGAGTGATGACCAAAGACCTTGCAGGCTGCATCCACGGCTTGGCCAAGTGAGTTTGAATTTTCGTTTTCTTTCAAGAGTGTGTGTCGGTAAACTTTATTTATTGTCTCTATGATCACATTTTTTAAAAAAATATAGTGTCAAGCTGAACGAACACTACGTCAACACAACTGACTTCCTGGATGCCATTAAAAACAACCTGGACAAAGCTCTGGCAAAGTAAACCGAGGACCTCATCAGATTTTGAAGAATTCTCTATATTTTTACCTTTTTGCCTATATGAATCTTTGTATATGAATGGATTGTATATTTTTGATAAACAATTGTGTCTTTTATTTTACTTCCTGCTCAGTGCCCGCACTCTCCCAGCTTTAAATATCTTTGTAGTGTATAAAGCAGATAAGGCTACATAATAGAAATGAAGGTTAATATTAACTTATACTGACTTTGACAGGAAAGTTTCAGGCTTATTTAACCAGTGGTAATGTCAGAACAGAGTGCAAGTCTGAACTATGTATGCAGTATCAACATTAATATAAAAAAATGTTAAGAACAAAATGGTGTTGCGTCTCCTTTTTCCTCTTATCCAGACTATCGGGGCCAAAATATCACAGACAAGCAAACAGAAAATTTGACAAATTGCAGATGCAGTGTTTCACCAGCAGATGTCGACATTACAAAGCTGGTGAACTTTCAGAAGCAGGTTAATACCGCTGATGGTGAAGCAGAATACATGGTTACCTTAAATCGCTGACTCTTGCCTGACCTTAGTATAATTTGAATTAGAGGAAGTTCCTTCAAGGCTGTCGCAACAGACTTCCAAATGTAAGGCCAGCGCACTTCTCAGATATGAAACCAACTTTCTTTTTCATTTCAGTTCAGTTTTAGTCATCTGGAGCCGACGCGTCTCTTAAAGTTCCAAACAACTGCTGACTCGGAGATAGGACGGTCTCCTTGTTTTAAATTAGATGTCAAAGAAAATGAAACGCCAGTATCAAAAATGAATAGAAATTAGCATTTAGACGACCTTCATTTCCAAATGTTTAATTTCCACCCCCCAGAGGATCCTGAACTCCATCCTATCATTTACAACCTTTAAGGGTAATTTTGAGATAAATGATCAATCCTCCCTTGGAAAATACTTTCTAAGGAAGGATAGAGTAATCTCTAAGAACGCAAAGCCTCCATTAAAAAGATCAAAACCAACCTGGAAGAGGACATAAATGGTAAATTACAGAGATGGCAAGGCGTATCACAAAGGTTCATCATCCAACATTGGGCCTTACCAGGTTCCCATGTAGTCTGGAAGAATGTGGACTTCTATATAGGGGCTAGAAGAATATGAAAAATACTTTTATTATCACACATTATTCCATGTTCATTATTGGACTGTTGTATTTATCCATTGAAAGTCAATTTCTTTTTAATTAAAAGAACACCAATCAATCAGCTATAGTCTGGAATTAGCCAATTTTCTATTGACTGGCTCTGTTAACGTTCACAAAATTATATATACTTTTTCCTTGTCCTCTAAGCTGTAGGCGTCTCAAATGTGGTCATTTGTAGTCCTTGGAAGGATTTTGCGTTGCCCTTGACTGCATGTCAAGAATGGCACAGGTAGTTAAAGCAAATAGAAACGTATTATTTTGCTTGAGATTTTCATCAATTTATTTTTCTTGAATAGAAAATTTTAAGTGAACCACAAAGCATTCATATTTTATGAATCAAGCTTTTGGCTTTCATTGTAATGTCAAAGTAAGGAACATTTAGACCTGGGTTCACCCATCTATCAAACTTAGATCAATCCATTTTTACTGATGCTATTCTTGTTCACTTGAATATATGATTTTTCCAGAACACGAAAACAGAAAATATGGCTTCCTTTCGTTTAGGCTCTACAAAAGTTTAGAGAGCACGTTTCTACTGTAGTATTTATTGTCATTACAAGACGTACAAATAAAAATCACGTTAAACTTATTTTTGTGTTTTTAGTTGGACATTTGTTTAGTTTTTGTGGCTAAAAATCATTTTAAATGTGACAAATTTTGGTCTTTTGAAGGAGATGGTTTGGACACCACTGCACTAAGTGAATCAAAATGAAAAATTCCCATGATTTTTGCTCTATAAGCGCATGTACTTATTGAGTTACTAAAAAAATCTAATGAAAAAAAAAAAAGGGGACCAATACTTTACATTGGAGAAAACTAAAAATTGGCATCGGCCAGGGAAAACATGATCGGTTGATTTCAATTTTGATAGTTTTTGTTTTTATTATTTAAAACCTAACCTCTTTAGAAATAGATGTAATAAATTCAATGTGAAATCCCATATAAATACTCTAGAAATGTACTAAACTCCAAAGAAGTGTGAAAAACTATAGAATTTAGACATAAAAATGTTTTGGAACAACGTACTCAAGTCAGAAATGTCGCAAGATTCAACATTATTCTCACCTACGTGTATATAAGAGCGATGTTACTATTCACCATGTTGGTTAAATTTAAATATCCTTCCAGTTTTGTCATGCTGTTTTAGTTAGCTGTTATATTGATAGCTCTACATAAACTGGATCTGATTGTGGACCACCTACTTTGTTTTTATTTTTTATTTTTTCGGAATATTTTCCCAAAATATCCAACCTGAAAAGAAAACGAACGCAGCCGTAGAATTACGAAGTCCTGAAACTAATTCTTGCGTCTCAAAGGTCATCAGCGAAACATCTGCGAGTTAAAATAACCCTACCAGTGAAGCAAAATCTCTTGTTTAATAATATAGTTTAATAATATTGCCATATTCGGGGTTGAAAGATTTTACAATCTTATTTCCCCAACAAAACAAACAAAAAAAAGTTTCAACCCAAAACAAAAAAAAGTGCTCCGTATCATTTACTCGGTAATTCAAAAACTAGAGTGATATATTCACTACACAGGATAGATTATTCATGTAAAGCTAGACCATGTGGAATAGAAACGGTGGGTAAACACGCTGCATGTCGCAGAAAACCTCTGTACAGTGAAAGGGCTTTTACATGCCAGCAGTTTTTGACCTGAAATCTATAAATATGTGTTGACTATTTATCAAAACTTCAGTATTTAATGAGCAACAGGTGGACAGGGTGGAAGATGAGCCGTAACATGTTTCTAGCTGGCACTTTCAGTCCAGAGTACGATGCCGGGTGTTGGACGTGTGAACGATGACTCTTTCCTTCTTTTTTTTTTTTTTTTTTTTTAAATCACATCTGCAGTGTTTTCTTCTTTTTAAGTAACTGATACATACACACAACATAGAGGGTTGGCTGTCCATCAGTGACAGTTTGTGAGTCAGTAAGTCTAGTTATTGTGTGAAAGGAGCTTCCAGGCCACAATCAGCAGCTTCAGAGTCTCTGCTGCAGGCGGGCGGGGGTTGAAACGGCTCCTTTGAAGCGCGCCTCCTTCCAGGCCTCCCGTCATCGTCCGTCAGATTCTGGAAGGAGGCCCGAGCTAGAAAGGAGGAGGAGGAGGAGGAGGAGAAGAAGAAAAAAGAAAACCCCCCCCTCAGAATCTGTGAAAACAACTCTGTAATTCCCATCAGTTTTCAAAGGAAGAAGGGAGGGGAAAATAGCATCTTCTCTGGTCTATTAACACTCATGGCGTGGTGTAGCTGCTCGTATCCTTCCCGAAATTGTAATATTCCTCCATGTCCTCCATGTTCGCCGTGGTGAGTTTTGTGAGGTTTTGGGAGCCGCTGTTGTCCATATTGTCTGGTGATGTAAAGTTAAAGTTCTGGCCTTCGTATTCGCCCTGGCTTTCCATTTCTGGAAGAGTTTCTGCGCGTTCAAAAGTAGAAAAGAAAGGAGAGTTTAATGACAAAGGGAAGGCAAGCTTATTTATATGCCTCGATTAATACACAAAATGATTTGAAGGAATACAAACAAAGGCGTTAAAAAGTTATTACAACAATTTCAAGTCTAAAATATATTTAGGGTTAAGATCAATTTCGATCACTTAGCCCACGCAGAGGTTTCTGTGGTTCAGTCCTGATTTCCAACTTTGGGACCATAACCAAGGAATGTGCTCTACTCTGCATTAACCTGGGGACAACTGTGACCCAGCAACTCATCTGTTCTGCCACGTCTCACCCTTGCCTACAGCTCCTCAAATCCAGGCTTTGAGGACCTCAACCTGGCTTTGAGGACCAGTGTCCTGCAGCTTTTGATGACGAATGAAAGTGGCCCGAGAACGGAGCTTTGAGGAACCCCCAATGTAATCTTTTTTTTTTCACTGAGATTTAGAACAAAAACGTAGTCCATCTGACATGCGGTACCTGAACCAACCTAGCACAGTAACTAGACAATGCCATGCACATTTCCAGGCCATCAGTCAGTAGGTTTGTCAAACAGAGAACTGAGATCCAGCAGCACCAGGAGAGAAGGACTTAACACATTACTGCTGAGACAAAACTACAAGTAAGCAAACTTGACATCGTTGTAGCTCATTCCAGAGATGCACATTACAAAGAGCTTTGTAATAAAATAGAAACAATACAACAAGATAACAATAAGCAAAATTACAAATATAAACCTAAAAACAATAAAATGTCCAAAGGATATATAAAATAAAAATGTATCACTAAAGGCTCGTCAAGATAAGAAGTCCTCACCTGCCTTTTAAAGGAATCACTGAGGTTCTGAGTTGATTTCTAAGTCTTAATTAGGTTAAAGATGTCACTAACAAAAGTATGGATAATCATCATGTCAAAGTTAGCATTTTGACTCAAGCTTTCATTTTTAAACATTATTCAAGCTAGAGAAACAATTGTGAAACTGCTATTTGGTGTAACGTTTAGACACGTTGACGAAATGCAACCCTCACACTCCTTAGACCAGACTGAACTGCCACATCAACATTTGTGCAGAAGAACAAGCAATCACGTTGTGTTTCTGGAGTCCAAGTGAAGGTTATTGTACTTTTGTTACTTCTTAACGCCTGACGAACAGCTCAGTAGGTGGAATTTACAACTTGTTCCCATTTGTGTTAGTGCTGTGTTCTGGTTGACGGCCTGACCGTAGGTGGACTGGCTTTTTAATGATCACTGCCCAGAATGTTAGGTTTACTAGTACTGTAATTACTTCTTATTGAGACAGAACGGTCTTCTTTAGCAAAAACACGACTGCAGCCGTGATCGCTGCCTGTGGTGAAATCAATAAAGTTTCCCTGAAAGTGTCATTTTGTAGCTTAGCAAAAATCAGAAATCCTAGTTAAAGATTTAAACAAACATTAACTAGTATCTATTAACCCGAGATGACGTGACGCTTAAGGATAGACTCAACATTGAAATGAAAAAGCAGCCCTGACCTTGACCTTCTGGTGAGACGTCCATTCCATGTTTGACCTTCATGTGCCTACTGAGGTTCCCCTTCAGGTTGAACTTACTGGTGCAGTAAGGACACTTAAAGGGCTTATTGCCGGCATGGAGATGCATGTGGCCCAGCAGGTTGTACATTCTATTGAAGGACTTCCCACAGACCTGCACCCCGCCCCAAAAATAAAAACAACAACATAGCAATTTAGATAAGTTGACATTAACAAAACATACACTAGATGAAAATACACGATTAGGTGTCTCGTTCTCATTGCGTTAAACTTGTGTCAGTGGAATGCCGTCGATCTGCCGTCACCGTGGGAGTCCAAACGCTCACCTTGCATTTGAAAGGCTTCACGGGCAGATGGACGATCATGTGCGTCTTCAGGGTCTGCTTCTGGATGAAGCTCTTGAAGCAGACGTGGCACTGGAAGGGCCGGACGCTGTTGTGGATGAGCATGTGCCTCTTGAGGTTGGCGGACAGGGTGAACTCCCGGGAACACACCTCGCACTTGTGGCCCTTCATTCCCTGCAGAACACAAGCGACATCAATGCACGGCGAAGGCAGCGGGGAATGTAAAAAAAAAAAAAACAAAAAAAAAAAACAAAAAAAAACTTTTGAACTTGTTTTCGGTGATCTGCGGATTATTCGAATTCACAGCGATGCTAATTATTATTACGCTTGTCTTGGATTAAAAATAAAAAAATCAATAAATACAATTTTCCTTGAATAAGCTTTGACGCAACGCAAAGCCTTCAACATAGGCTTTTACTCCAGATTCTAGCTGTGTAAAACTTTGTTAATCAAATAAAGTCCAATAAAACAAATGTGTGTTTGTGGCTTAAGACACGACATATAGACCATAAGTGTCAAACTCATGTGGAACTCACAGTGTAATTACATTTGGCCCACATGTGTTGCAAATTCCCTGCCGGTAAACTGTGCATACTACAAATCCCAGAATGCTCTGGTGGTGATCCAGTAGGTTTTCTGCCGATATACATCAGAGACCTCGTGAGTTTAGCACTGAGCTTTGATAAAGGCATGGACCTGAATGGCTGACATGTTATTGAAGGAAATTATTATCATTATTGTTGTCGTTAGCCTATAACAAAGGTTCCCACTTAAGTAAAACTCTGAAAGTTACAACAAGAGAAGAGGCATAACATTGTTTATTTTAAATTAATATCTGAAACTTTGCTTGCTTGCATATGAAAATATCTCTCAATATATTATTAAATCTTCTTGATTTGCAGACATTTTCTCAATAAATACCAAGGCTTGCCCATGACTTTGGCCCACAGTGTATCTAATTTTGCCCACCATGGTAGACCATGTGCAGCCCACGAGTGATAATTCATCATTCCTCCGAATGGCGGTTAAAATGTACATAAAATGTAGGCATGTAAGATTCTTACAACTGAAAAAATATCCCAGCAAAAGTTTTCTGTACATCCCTGAAGATGAGCTACTAACAACTAAAGCAATATATTTTTTGGTTATAGGAAAAAATGCAATAAAAAAAAAAAGAAAAAAAAAAGAACTACAAATCAATCAGCAAATGAACTGTTGGTTTCCAGGTCTCAAGTCCTGCAGCACACTAATACTACAGAGCATGTCTAGAAGTAATCAAACGCTGCCTGTGGTATAACGCCGGTTTAATTCATTTCAGCTGAAAAAGATCCTTTTTTTTTCTTTTTTTTTTTTTCCATCCCAAAGGAAAATTAAATGTTGGCGGGGATAAAATCCCCTGCCCAAACATGCAGGTCAGAAAGGTGCGTCAAAAAGAGATAACTAAAGAGAAACAAGCCCTTTTCTAGACATCTTTTATAAGACAACAGGAGCAGCCTGTTCTAAATGAATGTGCTGCTGCTTCATTTGCTCTACTGTCAGTGTGGGGAGAGATTAAAAGTTGGGACTGAATGAGAACAAATCGGTGCTTGTGGATTGAGAGACGGTGTTTGCGTGAGAAAACTGTCCGTCTGCCCACTCTCTACCCGACAAACAGTTTGTCCACAAGGGGGAGCCCCAAACAGACAGCAGGTACAAAACCAAACCACTACAGGGAATATGCCACCCAGTGGCATATAATTATTTTAATCTGTCACTCTATGGCATATTTTTGTCATCTGCGTGAGTAAAACTCACCAGGTGATTGGTTTTTGGAGAGACCAGGGGAAAGACGGCCTCATGCTGTCCTCTGACTTTCGTCTCCACAAATGTGTGAGCAGGCAGGGAAACTGAGTAGTTCTCAATTTCAATCAGACGAGGACTTTGACAAGAGGTTCGTGGAGATGCTTGTCAAGCTGACCATCCGTGCACAGCGACAGATTGCGTATTATACTTCACACAGGAAGATAAAATGTAAATTATCCCAGAAATGTTTCTGTTGTCTCAATAAAGAGACTTTAAAAGGGTAGTATATGTTATAATGTTATTCCCTCATCAAAAACACACGTGGAGTGTTGCTTTGATTCTTTCATGCATGTTTGAGAAATCCTTTAATCTCCCATGGCAACCATTCAGCTAAGCAAAACGTCTGCGTGGACCTAGCCCCGCCTCCCAGATGTAACTCCTCCTCGGAGCTGCAGTTTCCAAGCTGCCGAGGTTCCGCCTCACAGAGCAGCCTTCCCCAACGACTCCGCAAATCAACTCCTTCGCACTAGCCAGCAGCAATTAGCAAACACCTGGTGGAAGTGCGCATCTCCTGAGCTCATCATAGCAACTACTGCTCAGTGCTACGCTGGTAAAAAATTTAGTTGAAAGAGTTAATACAGGAGGGCTCTATCAACTCCTGAAGGTTTTAACAAGCAAACCTTTAGGAGTTCAAGAAAGAGTTTGTAAAGCATTTTAAAGAGACCCCATTTCAAGAAATTAAATTACAAGTCTAATTTCCTTTAAGTCATATTTGATATATAGAGAGCATTTCATAGCAAGCAATTGTGTTGATTAATTGATTGTGTCATAAATTGGATCTATGTGCCTGGAAAAAACATAATTCTGCCCTTTCAAACCACATTCGTCCCATAGAATATTGCACAGGACAATTGTTTGCAGGAAAACCTAAAGGTCACATTAGGTGGGAAGTGACTGGTAGGAGTACCTTATGAGTTAGCGAGTGCTGACGTAAGTGGTGGAGCTGAACAAACTCCAGGCCGCACTGGGAGCAGGTGTAAGGCCGCGGGCTCTGGTGCTTCAGCAGATGGTTCTGGAGCTGGCTCCGGTATGCAAAAGACTTATTGCACTCGGTGCACTGAAAAGTGTGTGGGCCCTGGTGGCTAGTCTGGTGCCGCTTGAGGTGGGCGTAGGTGGGGAATTCCATGCCGCACTGCGAGCAGACGTGGCAGCGGCCGCGCTCGTGCTTCACCTCGTGCGCCCGCAGCTCGCTGGGGTAGGCGAAGCCCCGGCGGCAGAACCGGCAGCTGTATGGCTTAACGTCGGTGTGCTGGAGCATGTGTCGCTTCAGGTGGCTGGTCTGGGTGAAGCCCTTCTTGCAGACAGTGCACTTGTGGGGCCGCGTTCCTTGGTGGGTCAGCAGATGGGTCTGGAGGTGACTGGGCTGCTTGAAGAGCTTCCCGCAGTGCGGGCAGGCGTGTGGTTTGATGCCGTTGTGGCCCAGGATGTGCGTGACCAGGTTGTACTTGGACGTGTAGGACTTGTCGCACATGCGACACTTCCAGCGCTTGAGGCCGTCTCCAACATCCACACAGTACGACTCGTCAATCTGGATGTTTATGTCCAGCCGGTCCACTCTGCGGCCGCCATGTCGCCGGGGAGGCTGAGGGTGCGGGGGCTGCTGATGCTGCGCTCCGCTGCTCCCGTCCGTCCACATCATGCTCTGGCCGCCATCTTCATACTCGCTGCCCATGCCCATTTCTGTAGAGTCATAGCTGCCCACCTCACTGGTCTGAAAGTAGCTGCTGATAGCTTCCTCCTGCTGATTGGGCTTCATCATAGCGTTGCCCGGGTGTTCTACCTCCTCTTCGTCCTCTCTAGCTCCTCGACAGTGGCTCCCCATAGGGCGCTGGGGCTGGAGTCCCCTGTGACCCTGCTCTGCCCCTCTATGTACCACTTGGGCAGGCGGAGGATGGACGTGAGTGTTTGCTTGCTGCTGGTTGGTGACTTCGCGCTCGCACTCTGCACAGTTCTTGTTGGGGCCTCTGAGAGTGGCTGGATCTACCTGAATTAATCCCCCTCTAGGCGCCATATTGTTCAGCATGTGGACACAAGAGGGCATTGCAGAGGTCACCCCTTCCCCTTTCACGTGGGAGGAGGTCACGTCACCGCCTTGGAGGGCGTGACGGTCAGGTAGGACCATTTTGGTGTCCACGTGTTGCGGCGGCGGTGCTGCCTGTTGCCACCGCCTCTGGCTGCAGCTGGGCTGCATCTGGCCGTCTTCTCCTAAGTTGTCTCCGAGGTAATCTCCGTTGGCGCCGATAAGCTGGTCTGCGTACTCGTAGTCGACTCCGTCTACTGGCGGTGCAGGGGACTCTTTGGGTTCGCCGGTGTAGAAGCCGTTGGGTGCGATGGTAGCTCCAAACACTTCATTCTGGGAGATGAGACCTAGCACGGCGGCCTGGGCCAAGGACAGCACAACTACGGGATCTGTCTGTGTGCTTATGTCCACCAGCCTGGCCATTACCTTGGGCTCACATCTACCCAGGCGCCGGCTCGCCTCCTCCTGGAACAGAAAGGCACAGTTCATCTTTAGACATTGTTTGCATAGTCTAACCACATAGAGGCAAAGTTCCTTTTGGATTTCTATGGTCAACATTCGTAATTATACTGGACAATAAACAAAAAAAGTTGCAGAAACAATGGAATGACATAAGTACCCCGACTTATTAAAGAAGAAAACCATACTACTAAATTCCATTCAATAAGAAGCAACTTTATTTACAAGTGAGTTGTTGGCATAAAACAACTCAAGATTCATTGTCGCGCCCCTTCTACCAAGATCAACTAATCCCCAAAACTACACATCTATTAGCCTTTGACTGGAATCATACGACGTTTTGCTTGACCAGATTGTTTTTAAAAATCAGCAACTGGACCACACATAAGGACGTACAGGTTGCGCTGAAAATAACAATCTTTGGGTTGGATGACTGTAGTAGATTCAGTGAGCTGGTTTCAGTATCAGAGTGGTACTGAATCCATTTTCTATATACGCATGTCAGCCCTTCATTCGGAATGCCACGTAGAAACTGAATGGGAGTTGGTTAATAGGTAGCTAAATGTATTACACCAATGCTTTTAGATTTCCCACAAATAACTAATAAAAATAACTCGAGACTTTCTGCTGGACTTGGTTTGTAGTGTTTTGAAACACTCAGAGTTAAGGTGCAATCTACTGGCCACCCAAGGAGTACACACAGAGACCGGTAGTGCTAATCGCTAATTTAATATAATTACAATATTAGTGTTCAACATGCTGACGGTAACATCAGTTCAAATTTAAACACATTTTCCTAATTTTTTCCATCCTCACAATGTTCCTACCATTGTCCTTGATCTACAGCATCTCAGCTGCTAAAAATATACTTTTAAGTATGCTAAAAATATATGGAGGAGTAATTGGGAGACCATGAAACTAGCCAACGATATTATTGAATGTATGACACTTGAAATATCACATTCTGCAAAAATATCACATCCAAACAATAATTGGCAATTGTGATATTGCAAGCTCTAGATTCCATCAAGTAAAACTTTTAATATACGGTCCTCAGTATTTTTTTTATTTGCTTTTTTTTTTTGGCTACCATAAGCTGTCAGGTCTTAATGAAGGAGTCCCAGGAAGTGCTACTTTCAGATTGCTAAATGTATGCAGGTTCTGGTAATCAGTAACAATTTCCTTTCCCAGAATCCCTGAAACATTTGTTCAAAACGTGCAAGTAAAAGTGCCAACAAAGACTACTACACTAGCACCTGCACAAATAGCCTTTTATTAAGTTTATCAATGAATGGGTGAACTGCTAGTAACTCCAAAGCCAAAGTGATAAATAAGTTGGACTGAGACTTATGGTTAAATGTAGCAAATAAACAGGGAAAATCGGAATCAAAATGTAAGCCAATTTCTCTCTTTTAAATGATACAAAATAAATTCTGGAAATTTTAATTTCTTTCTAAGCTCAGTTTTCATTTTTCATACTAATCCAGATTTTTTAAGAGTGCGTACCAGGAATCCTGTACATTTAAAAAATGCCCAGCTATAAGCTGATCTCTCAAGAAGCATGTCAGTGCCAAGTGTCAACACTCTCTGGAACAAACTTCCAGAAAACTACAAAACTGCCGAAACTCTGAGCTCCTTTAAATCAAGGCTAAAACCCCTTTTGGGTAGAGTTGCTTTTGACTGATAACTGGAATGTGCTTATTCTTTATGATTTTGATGATGGCATTTGACCAATGGTAAAAAAAATATATATATGTTTATTATTTGTTTCATAATTGCTTACTTTATTATGTTTTTAGAACACTTTGAACTGCCTTGTTGATTAAATGTGTGATACAAATAAACTTGGCTATGACTCTATAGACTTTAAAATGTCACGTGTGTTCTTATGTTGTCTTTATATTAGATTATAGTGAAATCTTGGTTCACTGCAGAGTTTAGCGTGGTCCTGATTTAAATAATTATCCATTAGTCACAACTAAAAGTACTTTTTTTATTTGAAGGAAAGGAAGGAGGAAAAATGTCTTAATCACTGGTATATGCCAGTGACGATAAATTAACAACACTTGACCTCAAATCAGAGCTTTTCCACTCAAGTGTCAAGCTATACAGACTGGTGTAATCTTTTTATTTTGCCATGATCTTCTGATATGGGGCAGACCGCAGCAAGCTATAATCTGGTAAAAGAGCAAGGAACATATACTGCTTCGTTATTTATTTAAGTAGGTTTTCCTAAAGGTAGAAACTGGCCAAAATCGATGCCAGCAGAAATCGGTGTAGGCAACAAGCCACAAAATCTCTGATGTGTGCATCTTGATTTTCTGTGTCATGAATGAAGGAAACCCTGAGATGTGGGGCATGAGCCGCAGGAAGTATGAAAGACTGCATCTCAATCCACCACAATAACTATATATGGTGTGAGTTTTGAGGAGAATTAGATGGCCTACTGATCTCCACACACAGTGAAGTGCAGAGAAGGCTATAGGAGCGGGGGGGGGAGAGACCTGAGCAAGATTAAGGAATAAAAAAAAGTGGAAAACAGCAAGAGAGCGGGGAAAAAACAGTAGAAGAAGAGGAAGAAGGAAAGAGGGAGGGGAAGCTTAGAGCAGACATGAGTCTAACGCAGGGCTGGGACGGGAGAGAGAAAAAGATAAATCAAAGGTCGAGGGACTGAGAGGCAGGAAGGTATTGGAGGAAGAAAGTAGGAAGCAGCGGCTAAAAGAGAGAAAGAAGAAGAGAGAGAACGAAAGATGTGTACAGACAGAGACAAGGATGGGAGGGAGAGGCGATGAGTAACCTGGAGACAGAGGAAGGAAAAAAAAAAAGAATCCAAAATGAAAGCCAGACTGAATAGAAAAATGTCAGGTAAAGCAATTTGGAGAAAGAGACCAAAAACGAGAGAGCTCTAATGAAGGAAGGTGGTAACAAGCGAACAGAAAGAAACCTACATGACTGACAATCATGTGAAGCAACTTTCCAAACAAATAAACAAAATCAGACCAGCATCACCAGATCCCTGAAGACAACCACCGACCGCGTCTTTCCACCATGCTGCACACGGCAGCCAGCGAACTCACCACGCTTCTCCTGCTGTGAAGTTTCAGGTGCTTTAAGGACCTCATTCTTCAGCGTGAGTGACAGTCGGCTCCGTCTGCCTCTCTTTTTAAGCGTGAGGGACGGAGGGGAGGCGGGCACGAGCGCTCCTCCTCCTCTCCCCCCCGCCCCGTCGCATGCACAGTTTTAAAAGTGATCGCAGCAGTGCTAACGACATACGGCAGAAACAAACACTAACGTTCTTCCGCCGAGCGAGCAAGTGGCTGAGGACAAATGAGCTAAGTCACCTCAAAGTCCCAACGTACGAGCTCAAGACGCGCGCGGCAGAACAATAAAATCATATCTGTCTGAGATTACTCTCTCCAACTACTCCTCTATCTCAGTCGTTCTTCTACTCATGTTTCTATTATTTCTTCATCTCCATCTTTTCTCTCCTTCATTAAGTGATTTTTACCAGATAAAACCCAAATAGTTGCGAGACCGTCTCAAGGGCAGACTTACACGGCAGCATCTGTCAGGGTTAGAGGAGGAAGACGACGGAAAGAAGATGAGAATGAAAGAGATGGAAGGTGACTGACAGGGGGATGAGCAAAAGAAAGAAAAGAGAGAGAGAGAGAGAGAGAGAGAAGGGAGATGAGAGTGGATGGAAAGAATACTCAAGAAAAAAAAGAGAGGGGAGGGAAGAGACAGAACAAGCGAAAGACACGGAGGGGGATGGGAGAAGAATGCGACATGGACAACAGAGTTAAATGACAAAGCAAAAGATGGTTTTTTTCCTCTGTCTTTATGCCACGTCAACTTCATTTCTACAGTGACGAACTTTCCATCTCTTTTTAGCTCGACTCCTCCAGCAGAATTAGGGAGGAAGCAGAGACCCATGAGCAGGTGAGAACGCGGGCCCCAAGGCCGACCAGCGCCAAACGAGTCACATTTCTAGACAACGCAAACATCCAACATGCTGTTTTGAATACATTCCTCATTTTAATTTTCTGCTATTTTTTGTGTGGTTGTCCTCACAAAATCTACTATTTCATTCTCCTAATGTTATGACTTTCTTCTGGTAATATTAGGACGTTATTCGCGTGTTAATTGAACTCCCCCGTAGAGTTGACCTGAATTCAAGCTCCCAAAAAAATCGACGTTGTAAAACACGCTTGTCAGACAAGATGGCAGCTGCCATCGCTGTGAATTATGGAGACCCAAGCAGTGCATTGGTAAGAAAAACAAAAATCCTGATTTTCCAAACAAAATATCTTCAAATACCAAAAATTCAATTAATAGCTAAAACTGATTTATTGCCCAGTCCTATTAGAAATATTAGAATCTAATCCAAGTTCCTCTAGTTGAAGCCAAATGCTCTGGGCTCATCCGGATTGGGATTGAACTAATTGGTTTGTCATTTCATTTAAACTTCGTCGATGTGGTTGGACGTCATTTCTGGCCGATCGAGATCTTTACAAATGACCTCTTACTATCAATTTCTCTTGTCTGAAAAGTCACCAAGTTGGAAACTGTGGGGTGACTTTGTTAACCAGACATGCTCAAACCTCTAAGCTTCACTGCGTTTTTTGACGCCCAGACATGAGCAGACTATGCTCTCCCATGATTTCACAGCCATATCACAACTTTGAAGAGTGAACCCTCCCTTATCAGATATTCCTTGTGTGACACTTTCCTAATGGGACGCTTTTTTTTTCATTACGCAAACCTTAGTTATGTATAGTTGTAGTTTTATTTCTTTGTGTTGTAGTCATTTGCATCTTTGGATGCAAAGTAGTCTTTGGAAAGTAGTGGTGTGTTCAATACTTATTTTACCTATTGAGTTCTATTATTTAAATAAACTAGGCTTATCTTATACTAAGACAAACCTGTTTCAATAAGCAACAGGCTTATTGAAACAGGTTTGTCGCATGATGAATATTTCCATTCTGATGATTAATATTTTTTTAAGGGCAATTTTGTTTAGAAACTTCGCAGCACATTTTATTTATGATTTCAGTTGTGTCTGGTTTTTATTTATTGTTTTTAGTTGTGTTTTATTTGGTTATTAGTTTTTTAGAGGGCAAACTTGCATTTTTGCACCGTATTCAATGTATTACTCAAAAAAAAAAAAAAACACTTTCATTTATGGCAATAATTAGTGTGACAATTTATCATCCAGCAAAATTTCTTATTGTGACAGGTCTGACGTAAAATATTAACATTTATTGAATGAATTATTGAATACATATTTTATAATTTAATTTTAAAAAATGTATTAATCACTGATCATTTATTTTGCACCTTTTCCAACAGCAAGACGCAGCTGGGTCTGCACTCTGTGCACATCATTTGCTCAGTAGTCATCTGGTATGTTTCACTGTTACATTAATATAAATGAAACACAGACTGCCAGGCACAGAACACTATGGGGTTCGTAAGAAACCCCACAGCAGGATGCTGCCACCCCCGTGGGGGAAGACGTTTGGGAAGGTTTGCAGAGTTCATGTTTCTGGCACAATTCACCAACTCCCAACGTGGACGGAGAGTCACTTTGATTAACGCTGCATGAACTTGCTGATTAAGAGGAGTGATGGTGTGAAGAAGAAAAATAATATCTATTTTATAAAAAAGTTTTTTCATACTTCAAACATGACAGTAAAAGTGATATTTGAATCGAATTTTCATGTTTTCTTATTTTAAAAAAAAGGAACCAAGTTGTTTTGACTCGCATTTTCTCCTTCATTATACGCCTTTCTTTTGCTAGCTTAAGCAGCTACTGCACAACGACTAATCAATTTTTTTTCTTCGATTGTTCAATTCAGCTCAGAACAATCAATAGATTACGCAATTGCTAAAATGAGCATTTGTAAAATGCCTAACCTGCAGTATTCTAATAAAACCACATCCTTTGTGTTTTCCCTTTTTCTCAAACCACATTGAACAAAACTTTATGTTGCAGCCTAGAAAGTTAGCCTCTTGCTGAACATATCCAAACAAAGCAGCTGCGACATTATGAGAAACCACATGTTTAAGGCATCAACACTGGTCAAGATCCACATTTTATTTAGAACAATCTGAACAGGATGGGTGATTTCAATGGCACCGTGGACGGACGGGTTAAATTAAAAAAAAAAAAAAAAAAAAAAAAGGAAATGTGCTGTGGTGCAAATTTCAGCTTTGAATCTGGATGTATGGACGTTTTGGTTCTGGTCAGGTTGGATTTTTACCATATAAACAACGTTTTAATAAAAGTTTGCGTCAGAAATCTCAGGGAGAAGTATGGCTCAACAACCAGATGGAGAGAACATGGAGGAAAGGGAAAAAGAGAGGGAACTGGCAGAAGACAAAATGGGGGGCGTAATGGAGCAAGCAGAGAGAAAGAGGGAGAGAACAGATGATTGCATGAAATGAAAGAGGGATTGAAGGGGGGAGGGAGGGGAGGAGATAAAGGGAGCAGGACGGGGAGGCGGGAGAGGACTGAGAGAGAAAGAGGGAAAGAGAAAATGAGAGGCTGCAGTGGGGGATGGGAGGATGCAGAGTGAGAGCAATGAGAGACTGAGAGCGAGACAGAAAAAAGAAAAAAAAAGAGAGAGAGAGAGAGATGAGACGGGGAGCGACGTGAGAGTGAGACAGATGCAGGGAGGGGCAGCGTGCAATGTGAGCGAGAAAGAAGGAGAAGGAGAGGAAGAGAGGACAGGGAGGGGTAAAATATGATGGAAACCGAGAGGAGGAAAAGAACAGAGAAACACGAAGGGAGGGAGAGTGAAAGAGGAAGAGAGGAGGAACAGAAAGAGGGGGAGGGGAAGAGAAAAATAAAGAGGTACAAAAAAAAAAACAGGAGCAAGTGAGGGAGGAAGAGAGCACAGAACCCCTCGCTTTTTGTTTTTGAGGTTTTACAAACATGGCTGCAGCCAAAGAGGAAAAAGAAGAGTAGAAGTCTTCATTTTGAACACAAACACATTGTAGGACAGTGGTCTTCTTCTTCTTCTGTCCTGCAATAGCAGCTCATACACAGATTACTATCTGGATTGGTTTTGGTGCATCACAGGAGTTCACAAACTGGGCCCATAGGAGAGAGGAGGCCATGACATGCTGACGGGACCAAACAGCGCAGAGACGGCGAGGAGACGCTTCAGGGCTTTATGAGGGAGAATCAGGCTTAAAAAGGTGCACTGATCAATCTGCTCCAGACTGGAACCGGCCAATGATCAGAAATATCAACATCAATAGATATCGAATGATGGAACAGCTCCCAAATGAACGGGGGGTGGGGGATGAGGCATGGGGGGTTTAAACCACCCCCCCAAAAAAAGAAAATCAGAAAATCAGTCCGCGAAGCCCGATAAATCTAAAGTTTAATTGCAAATCTTTCAGTGTCTAGCAATTCCTTTGATTAAACAAAATAGAACAAACAAATATAACATTTAAAATCTATAATTTCATTTACCAATTAGCTTAGCTGCCTGGCTTTTTCTTAGATGAAAAAAATATTTAAGAATTATTGAAAATATAAATTTTACAAAAGCAGACCAAAATCTACCTTTGAGCATTTTGAATCGTTTCTGACATTCAAGGACTTTCGAAGGTCCAAACTCCGGATCTATCTAGCATCCTACGCTAACGTTGAATAGCCCAATTCTGATTTTTTTCAGGAAATTAAAAAAGGATTTCTACTATTTCCGAATGCGTTACTAATTTGGATACGTACCATATAGTTTTTAGTAATAGGAAATACGACGGCACAAAAAAAGATCGGCTTTAAGATTGAAAATCATAGTGGAAACTTTTCCATCCCCGTCCTTTCCCTTCTCAAGCATGAAATGGACAGAACCTTTAAAAAGTGTCCAGGCCCCATGGGAAATGTTTTAGCTTGAACACACTACATAAAAAAAAAAAAAGAGAGACGATGGTAGGTTTTCTGCACCACGAACACACACTTAAAACATCAATCTGTTACAACTAAATGTGAGAATTTGTCAAAAATATTACTTGTTAGCTTTATACAACTGTCCACTGAGTTAATTGTTTGATTTGTTTACAGGACAGGTCTTTAAATAACAAAGGCCTTTTACTCATTCCTTCATTGCTGTTGAAGATAAAAACAACTACGTCAATAATAATAATAATACTTGAGAAACAAAAAGTCCAGATCATTCAAAGTCAGAATCAGCAGGGCAGACCTCAAGGAACACCAGAAAAGTGTTAGACATTTGCATTTTCTCACACCCAACTAGTGCAGCTGCAGTTAAAGTGCTTTTCCTGTTCTTTTCCTTATTTCACATTTGCAAACTGGACAGAGGAAAAGAAACAACTTTAAGCACTTTGCAGGTAAGAATCTACATGCAATTCCTTCTCCTTTAACAAACACCCAAATGTTCAGACAGCTTCTTTTTAACCCCAGCATCTTCTAATAGTTACCACAATTTGAACACTTCTACTGCCAAAAATGCACACACACTGTAGATAAGACTACAGATGCACCGATCTCAGTTCAATATCTGTATCGGACCAATATTGAAAAAAAAAAAAATTCTAAATCAAGTAACATGGCAATGTGCTCGATCAATAAAGGTAGATCTATTCAGTCTAATTCTGTTTGGTGCTATGATGCCTTTTTATTTATTTTACATTATATTTAGAATTCCTATTTACACTTTCTGAATCGTTTGAAAGAAGACTTGCAGCAGTTTATTTTTTATATGTTTGACCAAGGTAGTCAACCTATTTTTCTTTATCGTTTATTTTATATTAGCTGTTGTACTCCTAATTGCTCTAACTGAGCAAATTAAAGTTGTTCTTACATGTCTGACCCAGCTTGTGATGCTATTGGTGTATTTAAGTGTGCTGTACTGCTGCAGAGTTTTCAAATAAATTTGTCATAAAAGAACCGTCTTAAATCAGTCCAGCACTGTTTTTATCGATATCGGATCGATATCGGTGAAAAAAATGGATCAGTGCACCCCTAGTTAAAACTTCTATTAAAGCATCATTATCTTCCTGAAAGTGTCTAACGCTGAATTGCTTTCTGGACTTTAGGTAATCAAATGCTTGTTTAATTATTTGGACATTTTTATTATTAAATCTTAAAAAGAAAATTCAAAGGCAATAAGCTTTAAAATTAAGAAGCGAAAAGAATGTGTTTTTGCGTCAAAGAAGATTTGAAGATTTGTAAAAAGGAGAGACAGGAAGACTCTGCATTTGTGCCGTTTCAAAGCTGAGAAGCCGTATACTGAGCATCAGTGAAGGCTTCCTGCATGGAGCCCTGAAGGACAGTGAATTATAAAATGTCGAGAGGAACAGAGGGGTTTAGTTAAGAGTACATCTGCTGACGTTATACTCTTTGTTCACCAGAGGGCAGCGGACAGTTTGTTCCGACTTTGACTGACTGATCCAGTGATGAACCATCAAATGCACAAAAAAAAAAAAAAAAAGTAGAGCAATCAGATCATACTGAATCAGACTGAGCTGTAAAAAAAAATAATAATAAATGACATTGCACTGAGCGTGTTTATTGGCCCTGACTCGCGCTACGTTAAAACGAAAACGTTTCCTTTGGATTCACTGTAAACGACCCAGAGTGACTACATACTGTACCTGCTGTTTTTGCTATAAATTGTATAAAAAAAAATAATTAAAGAAGGACCACAACAGTGTTACCCTACAAAGGCCTAATACTCTGAGCAATACGCACATGAACTTAAATATAGCTCATCAAATATAAGGAATAGTTTATGTTTTTACTAGCCTGTGACACAGACTCTGGGTCAAAATTGAAATAACGATCAATAAATTTTTATCACAACACGCCTTCCGATGAACATGTCTAATTAAATTAACATAGCAGATTGTTTCATGTGAAAAAGTACAGCCATCACGGACGGAAATCATACATTTCAATCAGACAAGACAAATATGAGAAATGCTGTTCTAGAGCACAAAAGCTTTTACTAGACGTTTGTAGGAGTCAGAGTTTATGTCTCATTTGATCGTGCTTGCGCTTCATCACACGATAATCAACAACATATTATTAATAAATATTAAGTACTTGACCCCACAGAGAAGCTTCTCTACCCACACAAACAGCCCAAGTAACCCTGGACCCTCCGAAGTAATCAGCGGCGAGTTGCAGCCGTCATCCGGCATAAGCAGCCTAATTACGTCCATTAAAAAGATCCCAGAAATCGATGTGATGAGAGCTGAAGTCCTGCCCTGCTGGCGAAGAGTCCAACTCCTCTAACCCGGAGTTCAGCGACCCCGCTCTGGGTTTCCAAAAACTTCTCAGGATTAATGTCGGAGAGGAATCTCTGCTTCTTTTTTTTTTTTTTTTTAAATAAGAAATGTATGCCATATTAAATTTCATTCTAGCCACACGACAACATAGTTACATTGAACTCAAAGCAATCAGTTAATGTCTTTATGTCTCCACAAATGCCATCTCTCCTGATCTTTTCAAAGCCCTCCATTTTGTTCATTTGTCTCTCCTTTCACTCCCGTCCCTCTTTCTTTACGTTTCCATGGATACTCCATTCCTTTCCCGATGTTTTATCATTCCCTACTTGCTGTACTACCCCTACTCTAACTTCATCACAGCTTACCAGTATCTCTGCCACAGTTGTCTTTTTAATGCACAAACCGTACGGTGGGGTCAGGACCTCGCTGAATCCACTGACGGATGCAAACGAAAACTTACAACATTTGTTCACATTGACAAATTTGTACTTTACTCTGAACAAAATCCCTAAGGGGAAATTTTTTCTCCTCTTGTTCTTCACCAGGCAGAGACATCTGCGACCCAACAGCGCCCCTAGACATCAAACTTAGACTTGCAGAGTGATGTTTAAGGAAGTACTTCAGTAAAAAAGATAATGTTCGTTCTCCAATTAATGAAGAGGCATTTCAACAAAATGTCTCGTCACATCAAAAAGAAACTGAATATATTTTAACAGTTTATTCAGGTTGTACCCATAGATTTTGACATTTTTGACGTTTGCCTTGTTGGAGGAGACTTTTGGGATTCCAAGACGAGATGTCATCTCTCGATCAACGTAAAACTAGCGCAGCAACAAAATGCGTTGTCAGGTGCAAAACTGAGACGAGTGGCGCCGAGTGGAGAGAGTGAGAACTGCACGAGCCTCCCCCAGACAGACGGAGACGTGGGGACAGGACAGAGAGAGGAAGCAGAGACGCAACCACAATGCACGCACGTTATGACACACGGCTAAAATTACACCGAAGAGGGCATGAACTAGGCCACGGCTCTGCATTGTGCTGGGAGCTGGTAGTCAGCTGACTGAGTGGAGGGTTGCAGCAATCCCAAAGTCAAAGGCCAACAATTACTGCTGTATAGAGCGGTGATGACTGATAGGGCCAATTTGTTGGTGTGTGATCAGTATGAAAAAACAAGGCAGATGTCTTTCTATCCAAGAGTTTTAAGAAGCTTTAATAAATGCATAAAATAATTTGTGTATAAATGACATGTTTGGTGACCTGGACAAAATATTCTAATTAGGGATGCACCGATTCCAGTTTTCTGGCCGATCACCAATTTTTAAAAAGCCTGACCTGGCAATTCCAATTTTGGCCGATACCAATTTTTTATTTTATTTTTTTTCTGTCAGAGAAGTCATTAAATATATATACTTTTGTGGCCCTTAAAGGCCCTCTGAATGATTCTGATAACCATCTGCTCTGGTGGTTTCCATAAACTACCAGAACGGGTGTTTTATGGGAATGGATGTTTTATAAAATAAAATAAAAAAAAGAGCTTTTGATACTTTCCTTGATCAATGAGCAAGCAAAATAAAACCCTCTTAAAAAGAGATGTCTCAGATGGGATACAAATATTTGTCAGTATTTGCTTTCATCCTAATTTGATTGGCCTTCTTCAAAAATGAGTAACCCACATCCCCTTGTTGTTGATGAGAGTAGACCAAATAAAAAAAACTGGCAGTAAAATCTTAAGACACGCCATGCCTTTCTATTAGAAAGCTGTTTAGCATCCACAAAGACTGCAAAACTCTTGACGTTATTTACATGTTTAGTTTATTGTTGAGTATTTTTAAGCATAGTGCAGCCGCCATTATGCTTCCTTACGCTGAATAGGTGTTCAGGATCAGCATATTTTAGTTTTTCCCTACAATCCTCTATGTGGACTTGAACATTCAGTTGTATCTGACCAGAGAAACATGACAAAGTTTTCCACCAGGTCAATCTGCCACAAAGGCTAGATTTGAACGACAATGTTTGTTTTGTCAGCATTAAACTACCGCAGGAGCTTTTTTCAGTCTACTTACTGACTAAACTTACCTCACAGACCACTTTCAAAGATCCAGTATCAAGAGATCGTGAACTGCCAACAATTAGAGACCCTCTGACGCGTCTTGACCCAAGGAAAAAAAGAGACACCTGCAATCCTGGCACCGTCAGTCTGGATGCTAAATTTACAGCACACTTTGCTTGTGTGCCTCTAAAAATACAAATGCATATCTATCTACATGGAAGCCGTCCAACGGCGTGGCGAAGCCTCTCGTGATGACCACAACAGTTGACGAGACCGTCGTTTCTGTTCTAGTAAACTCTCACTTCAAGCCACGTGACCGGAACCGTTTAGATTGCCGGCCCGGCGGTCAAAACCGAAGAACATTCAACCATTAGCAGAACTGTGGCGCAATTCAAAACGGCACATTAAATTATTAAAACCATGCAGAGGAACCCGTCGGCTCGTTTTCTGAGTCTAAAAGAGAGAGTAAATTATGGGAAAAAAAAATAAATAAATAAAAATCTCCCATTTGCAACCCGACCCACGTTCTAGTCTGAAGGATTTATCGCCGTGGCCACACGGTGCTCTTTTAAAACACAAACAAACCGGCGGTGCATGCTGGATATTGTTCAGCATGACTGTATCCAGCAGGCAGCACACATTAGGCCTTTGTGCTTTGAGAAACACCAGCTTTTCTTTTTTCCCTTTTTTTTTTTTTTTTTAAAGCCTGCCTGCAGCACAGCCATGCACTGTAATGTGCTGACACCATCACCAGCTTTTTCTAAACCCTTTTCAGCTTCATTCCCACTTCCTGATAAAGACGAATGCGAAAAAGAGGACATTTTTACTTAATTCAATTTACATGAACAAAAGTGTTGCAAGTCATAAAAATCTCTCCGATTGTTTTTTTTTTTCCCTTTCTTTTTTTTTTTATATAAAATCAGGTCCTGTGCAGGACTCTTTTGCTGACTATAATCCATGAGCGACTGGCTTAGGCCTCTCTGAGCAGAATACAGATTGTATACCAGCAGCAGCAGCAGCAGTGTAATAACATATTATTGATCCAACCTGGGGTGATTTCATTTTTCCTCGTGGTAAAGTCAAAAAAAAAAAAAAAGTTCAAAAACAAAAGTGTAAATCCTGAAACTGAAAACGGATCAGGGTCCAACATGCCAACCCAACCTTGTTGAGCTCCACAGCTGGACCATCGATAGCTGGTGAGATCGCAGCGCTGTTCCACCGCGATGCGGCGACCATTTTTAAACGATCTTTCAAAGGTCAGGGCAATTTACTTATTTATACTTTTTTCAAATCCTTGAGTGAGTGCAAAACATTGGGAAGTAAAGGACGTAGTCACAAAGGGAAGGAGCATATTAGGGCTAATACTAATATCTTGATCTGCTCAAATACTAATCATAATTATTGCGATTAATCAATTACTGAAATAATTGTCAACTAATGTAGAAAAGCAATTAATCGTCACCCGGAGTATACAAAGTCTTAAAAAGGCCATTTGCTGAAAGAACAACAGCATCGGAGCGGTAATTAAGCCAAAACTGTACAAAAGAAAAGTACATTTTGCATTTAAGAATGATAAAAAAAAAAAAATTCTTTGTATGTAAATACTTTCTATCTAGAACTCTTCAAGAGGCATAGTTTAGCTTCACCTGGTTAAAACAAAATCTATTAAGTATCTTTTGCTATACAGTTATTAATTGGTTAGTCAAAAAAAAAAAAGAAAAAAAAATCAGCAGATCAGCCCTACTCTGTGTTGATGATAAGTTAAGCAGGAATCTCTTTTCACATGTTGATGTTAGAAGTCTTTGTTCAGCTCCAGATGCATCCTTTGCAACAAATGATCACCAAAGGAAGGCCTTGGTATTGAATTTTATTTGGTAAAATGCTTATTTTCTAACTTTAAAAAAAAGAAGGAATCAAAATATTTATTTGCATTTTCTTATGTACCGTATTTCTAATTTTGTACAAAATAAACGCTTTAATAAAACAAATCTGCAAAAAGTGCCAACTTTTTCTTATTCGATTAATCGTCAGATCACTAAAATAATCGGTAGCTGCAGCATCAAAGCGTACATGATGCAGAATTAAGAGGCAGCTCAAATTCGTGTTTACGATGTTTTCGGCAAAACCGCATTCGTGGAGAAGGTCGGAAGTAAACGTGTAAGAGATACGGAGGGGAAGACGTACGATTTTTCAGTATCCAACCTTCTCATCACCGATCGTAGAAGAATCGGCCGCTGGCGCATCTCTGGTACACGCACAGACAAAAATATCAAATCCGCAGCGGTGTAAGAGAACTCCGAACGTCTGAAAACGAAAGCAACTGGCGTTACAGTACAAACACACTTTACCCTCAGGCGTCGCAACAAGCATCATTTTCATCGTCTTCGGGATGTTAAATGACACAAATGAGTCACCTTGTGCAACATGACTTCATAAACACCGCTGAATCACGCGGCTATATCCATCTAAATGACATCTATCAAATGACCTGAAGGCCACAAAGGGGAGGAAGGTTTTTTTTGTTTGTTTTTTTTTTTTAATTACTGCAAACCACTGGACTGCATCGGAGCATGTCTTTAAGCCCCTCCAGCCTGACAATTGCTATGCTAGGTTTGCAGCTGGCTTGCTGCATGCAGTGCACCATCCTCATTACTGCATGGCAGGTATGCAAAGGGTCAGCAGGGCGATTATGCGCTCTCCTTCTGTGCAGTACATCACATTGGGCAGAACTGAGGGTGCAAACGCAAGGACCCTAACGCCCCACCAGCAAGGCTGTGTTTGAAATGCACTGGCCTCATTAGTGCCTGTGCATACCTGTGTGGCCAGTCAACGATCTCGCACAGCACTGGGGGATTCAGCCAGCTGGTGGAAGGCTGTCCTCCATGCTGCAGCAGCAGCAGCAAGCAGGCCGGGCTACAGGTCATCTGCTGCAGTACATCTTCCAGGTGTCCAAAATATCAGCTCTGACCGGGGCTTCGAGTTCAAATTGTGGCCTCAGAGCCGAAGCACAGCTGTGTTACCTCGGATAAGAGATATCTTGATCTGCTCAAAGCCACACAAAAAAAAAAAAACAGTAACAAAACAACTTCTTGGAAGAGAAATACGCGACAAGTCCAGAGCAAAAACTTTCTTGAAGGCAGGCCTAGCAGAGACAGCCTAGCCTCCGGTGCGTCGGCATGAGGAGCAGGCTGTGTGAACGTACAGATTAGTGATGGGCTACCGTAGCCCGGTGTCGCCCCTCTTCCTTTCTGCGGCTGTTTCCCCACTCTCTCCATCCCCCCCTGCTCTGTCGACGCCATCTGTTTGTGGCAGGAGAGAATGTGGAAGTACAAAAAGAGAGAGAGGGAGAGAGGGAGAGAAGAAAAGACGACATTTTGACTGTAGTTGCTGACCTACATCGCCGTGTTTGTGCTCGCGACGACGAGGAAAAGCCGCACCGAAAAGACGAGCCGTTCGAAGCGCAGAGGCGGGAAAGCAAATAAAATGTTTTTAGAAAAAAGGTGCAAATATTTATGTGGGTTGACCGGGAGGAATTTGATAAGTTATGGTTGAAACACTCCTTCTCCTCCTCCTGCTGCTGCTGCTGCTGCTGCTGCCTCGCCGGCCCGGATAAGTGAACGCTATCAGCGGCAGAAATTCGCGCTGCCCTCCGCTCCGTCGCACCGCCACAACAAGGGAAAAAAACGAGAGAAAAAGCACAACTCACCTGATTCCAAAAGCGGTTTATGGTGGCGACGTGTCTGTGGTGAGCATCAAAATGGGAAAAAACATTGAACGCTGGGTCCCCGTTGTGTAGCAGGAAGGAGGGAAGGGAAGGGAAAAGGGGCTGACGTGAATGAATAAACAAGCGAGCTCCTCCTCAGCGCCACAAGTAGAAGACCGATGTGGCTTTCTTTAGCGGCGTTACCCACAACTAATTACATTTTTTATTTTTTTGTTTGAGAGACAAAAAAACCTATTTAGTTTTACAAGTATTTACTTTCTCTTCATTCAACATCCCAGCTTTTATAATCTATGATATTGTATTTATTAAGTATAAAAATGCTGATAATCTCCAATACGATCGTCCTATAAAATATCTACTTCAGTTTCATCCGAAAAAAGTATATCAAATCTTTTTTTTTAAATGCTAGAAGTATAATTTGTGCATTATCATTAAAGTCCACCAGATGGCAGTGTGCTTGTATCCTGACAGCAAAGTAATCAATACATCCTGATCAAGCGTAACAATATATGACTACTGAGAGGTGGCGTGAATAACACTGATTACTTAATTCAGAGTGTTTCTTTGTATAACAAATGCCATCTCAGGGCACCATGTATACAAGACATGCAGCCCAAATCGATTTGTATTCATATGTGGAACAAATATATGTACCAAGTATTCAACCAAATAATATAAACAAATTAAATTTAATCTCAATGTATGCAGGTAAAATAAGGTTATAATCCCAATTGGTAAACAGTCACCAATTGTCTTGACCAATCATGTGGTGGCAGTTGAAAATAACCACCCCACCCCCCTTTTAACAGGAAGAACCCTCCGGCAGGACTGGGCTCAGGAATGGCCAGCGCGAAGGCTGACCTTGGTCCAGTTCAATAGACGGTCTACTTTAAATTGGTGAAAAAGTTAACCTTGATCCTGCTGTTCAGGAGTAACAATGTACAGTTCATTGCAGTTTTGTTGTGGCGTTTTCTTTTAAATCACGTTGATCGCTGTGTGTGTCCATTACCTGGGAAACACTTGGCACCAGGTTGTACTATAGTAAAGGTTTAATGCTTTGGCAATGTTTTGTGGGAGACCTTGAGTTGTGACTTCCAAGTGGACATTACTTTCACACATCCCACCCACATAAGCATTGTTCAACAACACTTTGTTAATCCCAAACAAAAATTGAACGTTGCAACTCATGTTATGCGAGTCTCTTCAAAGTGTGGTAGATGCTGATGGCTGTGGTCAGGGAGAATCTCTTGTTTGAATTACAGCACATCTGGAGAAGCCTTTGACTGAAGACGCTCTGTTGTTGTATAACAGTCTCATGAAGAGGATGTTCAGGGTTGTCCATAATGTCACTCATTTTGTAATTTTACATAGAATCTTTATTTGCATCTCCAGAGGTTCCAGAATTGCTCCTAGAACAGAACCAGTCTTCTTCACCAGCTTGCTGAGCTGTTTTAAGTCAGCGGCTCTGATACTGCAACCCCAATAGATAATGGCACGCTCCACAACAGACTTACAGAAGATTTGCAACATCTTGCTGCAACTTCCTGAAGAAGTACAGTCTGCTCTGCCCCGTCTTGTAGATGGCTTTAATTGTGGTGTCTGTTGTTCAGGTGAACACCAAGGTAGTTATACTCCTCCACCACCTGAACTTTTCCTCCTATGATTGAAATAATGCTTGACCTATTCATGTATCTCTTAAAACCTACAGTCTTCTCATGTAGTTTGTTTACATTCAAGTTGACATTCTTATTTCTAAACCATGCCACCAAGCAGTCCATCAACTCTCTGTACTCAATCTCTTATTCATCTCTGATACACCTGACCACCGCAGAGTCCTCTGAGTATTTCTGAAGCTGACAGGTCTGTCTTGCACAGGAAGTCTGAAGTACACCGAGTGAAAATGAATAGTGAGAGTACAGTCCCCTGGGGAGCTCCTGTGCTGCTGACCACCTGTTAGACACACAGCCCGTCTTTCTCACGCACTGTAAGCATGCACACTGTTTCATGAAAAACTGTATTCCCTGACGTCTGTGGCCCTAACAAGTTCCTCCTTCTCTTGCCTCACATAACTAAACACAGTCTCAACATTCTTCCCCTTTTTGTCCTGGGCAGAAAGAAATATTTCTCATCTCAAAAACGGCCTCTGCCTCTGTACCACAACACAAAAGTGGTTCAGGAATGGTTTGAGCAGCAAGACATCTTTGAAGTGTTGGCTTAGCCTTCAACTTCCCAAGATCTCAAACCAGTCTAGCGTCTGAGGGACGTGCTGAACATATAAATCCGATCTACGAAGGCACCATGCTGCATTCAGGGGTCTAGTGAAACCATGGGTCGGGGATGTCAAGCCAGCAAAACTCATCATGGTCGAGCAATGGCTTCTGGTGTTCCACACAGTCTATTCAGTCAATTTCCTAGGTAAGATATGACCAGGTATGCACTATTACTTATTTATTGTCTAGCAGTTTTGGATGATTTTTGAAGAAGAATAAGAAAATTGAAGAATTATGTCTTAGTTTATTTAAACTCCCCACATCACACATTGCCTATTTGAGCATCACTAGCTTTATGGCTGTATGTTGGTTTCTGTTATGCTGTGCTGTCATCATTTGCATCCTTCTTAAATGTTTAGTGCAAGAAAATAAAAAAAACCCAACGAAATCCTCTTTTTTTTTTCCATAAACAAACACTGATTCCTCGTTCAGACGTCTAATCTTCCAGCCCTTACGCAGTTTTATGTAAAGAAAGAAAATTATATTTCTCAGCTGATTTTAACCTGTAGGAATGTCTAATTATATCCCGATGTTATCAGATTATGGAAGCATAATAATTATCTCCTCATGTGGTTTACCAGGGACTAATAAGGCAGTAAATGGCTCTTTTTTAGTGATAATAATATTCTACCCTTACTCCAGCTACAATCTAATTTAAAGCATTTTCTTAAATGAAAAATCAGTATTGATCAATATATTGAAATGTAACTAGTTACATTTTGAGTTGTGTTATTGCTCCATACTTGTTACTTTTACTGGAGTAATATCATTATGCTCTTACTTGAGTAAACTTGAGTTCTGGCTTCTCTACATATTTCGAGTAACTTTCTGAATGAAGAACAAATGTTTATACTAAAAATGCACCATTCACACGCCTACGAATTATGTTGAAGAGAGTCTCCTGGTTTGTAAACAAGCTTCACGTTTCTAATGTTATTTTCTATCTGCAGAGTTTGCTGCGCCATTTTAGAGGTAAAAAACTTTAACCTTAATTATCTTTAATATGATAAAAAAAAAAAAAGAAATCTAGCTCATATTAAGAAACAGATGTTTGACACTAGAGGGCGCCATCCTTCCAACAAAGAGATTGAGATTCAACTGCCTGTCTGTGTTCTGGTGGTTCACATCTAATTTGATCAACATTGTTTTATTAAATCGTTGCATGTGCAGGTGACAGGGCAGCATTTGGCTGTGCGCTCCACAGATCCAGACGAAGTCCAGTTTGTAGTTCGCCACAATCCTTACAGGAAACACAACAAACATGGAGGACGAGGTGCTCTGACAAATGCATATTCTGGTAATTTTTCCAGTTTTTTCAAGGAATGATTGCATTGTTATATTTTTTTCTCGTCATTAGGTTGGAAACAGTTTTGTTTTTGTTTTTTTTTCTTTTTTTCACATTGTTATATTTTGACAGTAGTTGTAGTTATACTTTTAACTAGTTTTGAAATCTAAAAATGTAATTTTTTTTTATTGTAACAAATTTTCCATAGTAAATATTTATCAAAAGTTAAACCTGTGTTGTTGTTTTTTTTGAAAGAAAGAAAACTTAATTTAACATTTGCTGCTTTAAATTAGTTTTATAGGTAAAGTGAGGGCAAAATTGGCTCTTTGGACTGTTAAGGTTACAGACCCCTGGTCCAGACAGTGATGCATGGTAGTGGCAGCATCATGCTGTTAGTGGGTGGGAATGAACTAAAGTGGTTCGCAGATTCACCCGAAGCGTACATCCAGAGAATTAAATGGTCTAGTCCATGTCCAAGCTAAAGATTTAAAAACTGATATCCACAGATCCTCTCAGTCCAATCAGACAACTCCACGAAGAAGGACAAGCAAATAATTCAGTTTCTAAACTTAGACCGGGATACCCTGATATAACTGCAGCTATTATGTCAGCCAAGGATGGTCGTACTAAACACAAGTATGACCACATTTACGCGCTACTTTGTTAAAAGGCAGTATTATGTCATATTTTAACTTTACATCATGTTATAATGTTATTCCCTCACCAAAAACATACATGGAGTGTTGCTTAGATTTTTTCATACATGTTTGAGAAATCGTTTGATCTCCTGTGGCAACCATTCAGGTGTACAAAACACCTGGTTTTTAAGCTTTAGCCTCACAGACCCCTCCCACTCGCCTCCTTCAGACTAGCTAGCAGCAATTAGCAAACACCTGACGGAAACATGAGTCTGCTAAGCTCATTATACGAGCTACTTCTCTCTGATGTGGTGGTAAAGTGATGAAAGAGGAGCCATGTTTTGATGACTTCCTGAAGGTGGAGTGTCAGAAAGAGCGGGAGTTTTCAAAGAGACAGAGGTCCAGTTTCAAGGCGTTAAATTGCAAAGTGGTATTTCTTTTGTCTTATGTGATATACACAGCATTTTTATTACAACTGAATGTGACATAGCTACTTGATTGTGCTATAAAGTGGCATCATGTGACTGGAAAACACATAACACCACCCCTCTGATTTGTCTCTCGAAATATCAAAAGAGAAGAGGAAAAAAACACACACCGAGGTTTATGGTTAAAAAGTTCAAAGGGCGTGAATATTTTTGGAAAATCCAATGGCGTGACAGTTACGGGTACAAGCAACGCATCTATGCTTTTCCTCCCGAGTGCAGTGAACAGCACACAATACAGAGGTGTTTGGGAAGCTAACTTGTTCGTCGGCTCTGAGGGTCTCTCTCAGCTTTTGCCACGGCATATGAAATTCCCGTCATCTGTTAGTGGAGAGAATCACTGGAGAAACATTATGGTTATTTATATTCAATGCTGTTGGGTACGGCTCTGATAAAGCCACGGTGACACTCTCTCTGCTTGCTTTCTGCGTGGCCGTGGTCTCTCAGAGAGGCTCTGAGATGTTGTACCTGTGTGGGCGGTTATTTAGCTAGCAAGGCCCCACCATCTCCTCGCTCCGCTCAGACTGTGATTACCATCTGCTTCATCGTTCAGGACCGTCCACTGTTTGCATCTGTCTCTCTCTCTATCTCTCTCTTTGACTCACGTAAATGGCCACACAAAAACCTAATAAAAAAAAAAAAAAAAAAAAAAGAGATCTATTACCCCGCTCCCTTCTCTCATGGGGAAATCATGGCTAATACAGTGTTGATCATGCCCATTACCCCACAGACAAATGGAAGAGCCCTGTGATGAGTTCAGAGTTTACGGCCACTTTTTTGTTTCTCAGGACGAGAGAGATGGATTGCACAATGACTATGATGTGAAACAGGCAATCTTTTAGATGAAAAAAAAAAAAACAACACTTACATCTGGGGAAGAATTGGCCTCAGCTGGCAGGGACTTGTTCTGTAATCAAGTACAATTTGGTTCTGAATCTGCACACAGAGCCAGCGCTGAGGTCATCAGTGAGACTTGTGTAACAAGTCCTGGAGACAGAGAGAGAGAGAGAGAGAGAGAGAGAGAAAATATAGAGGAGAAATATGAATTTGAGTCAGCATCACAGTTTTTTAATGTTGTTGTTAGAATCCCATTAGCTGGAATCGCGTTAGCGACGCCATCCGTCTTCGTGAGCATTTAGAAGAAGTCGGCGTTGATTAAATGATCCGCAGTCGTTTTTATTTCGCAGGCTCTCGCCGTTTGTTACGATGAAGGGTTTTTAATTTGCTGTTCGCTCCAGACAGAGTTGCACTCCATTGTCTTTTTTTATTTTTCCATTTCCTGTTTGTTTCTGCTCATTTTTCTACTGGGGTGTAACTGTATTACTTCATCTGTTCTCCAAAGGCCGGCTTTCCAGGGATGCACGAGCAGGGCGTGTCGGGCGTTGCGATCTTCACATGTTCCTTCTCAAAAACACTAAGAGTTATGTAAGAACTTGTGCAAAAAAAAAAAAAAAGGAAAAAAAAAGAAAGGATTTTAATATGGAAAATGTCCAGTTACAACAAATGTCGCAAACAGAGATGAGACCTTTGGGACTTCACGTAAAACAATACGTGTGGAGGGTAACAAAAACTGCCCATCAGACACCAACACATTATCCCTAATGTGAAACATGGTGGTGGCTGTGTCATGCAGCAGAGAGGCTTAGATTCAGCAGCAACAGGGAAGCTGGTGAGGGTTCACGGGAAGACGAATGATGCTAAATGTGAGGACAAAAGAGATACAAGTGGGGCTGAGGATCACCAACATGCAGCCAGAGTTACAATGGAGTGATTTAGATTGGAGACAAAAGGTGTTAGAATGGCCTAGTCAAAGTTTAGACCCAAACATAATTGAGAAATTGTGGCATGAGTTGGATATTTGACGTGACAACTCAATACCAATGTACCCAATGCTTTTCTTCCATATCCCAATTTCCCTAAACAACTTCTCCTATCGTGATTGATTCTCAATTCTGATTTTTTTTTTTTCCACATATGCAAGTATCTCAGGTCAGATCTTTTGGGGGTGGGGGATGAAAAGGTTGACATTGGGCCGCTCAGATTGTGGTGAGAAAGACAGTGGATATAGTAAAAAAAAGGGAAAAAAAGCAGATTTGGGTCACATTTGCTTGCTGTGTGAACAGAGCCGTAAAATCCCACTAAACTATATCAGTATATTGTAACGGAGTATTGTGGTCATTGTAGATAGCATAAGAAGGAAGTAGTCGAAAAGGTACGACGAGAAACTCAGAAATTCTGAGATTAATCTCAGAAATCTCCTAGAAATTTCTGCGTATGAAGAGTCAAAATTTTGCTTGGAAAACTAAATCACAAAATTTGAGATCAATCTCAGAAGTTTTCTGGAAAAGAACTTGGAAATTTCTCAGTTTGAAAATTAGCTAGAAAACAAAATATGAAATTTGGAGATTAATCTAAAAATTTTTCCAGAATTTGTTTTTGAAAATGTCCACCTTTTGAAACTCTGAAATTTTTTAAATTAATCAAAAATTTTCAGGGGGGGGGGGATTCTCACAAATGTTCTACTTTTGGAGCTCATAAATTTTCTTTTATTTTTTCTAGAAAATTTCTGAGATTATTCTCAAAATGTCTCAGTATTTTGGCAGAAGTTTACTCCTCCTTTTTCTCCCCATCTAAGTGGTCGTAATGTGTCGTCATAATAAATAGAGTTTTGTGTTTGGGACAAAAAGAAACAGGGAAACGTTCCCACACTTGCAAGGCATTTGCAAGTGGCAACGCATTTGGGCCAATCCAGACATTAAATTTCAGATACCCATTTTTTACACTGGTGTAAAAGATACCCAGTGTTATGATGACTGCCATCAGCTGCAAAGAAGCTGCAGTTCACTGCCCGGTGGACAGAACTCTGTCAATGTCAGGACGATGGTGAGGTTTTGTTCAGCGCTGTGAATATTTCAAAATTTGTACATCTTCATCAATTATCAAGCAAACGACACTCAAATGTCACCGAAAGGGGAAACTCGAAAAGAAAAACATACAAAACTGTTGGATGCCAAACCCTCTGCAGTTCAACCCACGTGCATCATGAATAATCCTGCAACAAACCCAAAGCTGAGGATTTATTGTTCAAAAGGGAAACAAATAAATCAATCTGATGATTCCCATGAATCGCTAAACAGCACAGGTCCAAACCTGTGAGCCCACAGAAAAACAGCTGAACTTTAGCTGGAGTTTTTCTGCAAGCTGTACGTTTTCAGACAGCCATGACTCACCAGATTGTGTTTCTCAATGTTTTTCAAAGTTTTCGTGGCACATCCAGTTTTCTGCTTGTTTTGGAGTTAAGATGAATATCTTTACAAACACACAGTAACGGACGCTGGCTGAGCGCCACGGAGCGGGAGTGCTACACCTGACAAGACAAGACACCGGCTGGTCGCTGAAGCTTTTGTTTTGTTGTGAACGTTTCTTGATGTCGTTCCTTCATTTTCGGGTTATTTCCATTTAGATAGATCCTGTTTGTTTCATATTTAAGTAATACAGAGTGTATCTGAAATGAAGTCTTGTTTTTCTTTTTTATTTTACATGAACTCAGAAGCTTTCATTTTCTTTGTTTCTTTTCTATTTGTTTACATCAAGTCCTGTCCTGTTGTGCGTACGTTTTGGTGATCTATTTCATCAAATGTAACTTAAAGTTTTACATTTGAGAGATGAAAACATTAAACAAGTAAAAACAGCCTTTATCTGTAATGCCAAAACCTCTCCAAAAACAAACAAACAAACAAAAACTTGGGTGTTTTACCGTTTTAACACAATTACAAATCAATCATGATCAACTAAATTTGGCTTTTTTGACAAAGAAATAAACAAAAATAATAATTAAAGATGAAATCTATAATCTGAAAGTGAAAACTGGACTACAAAAATAGTTGCGGTTAAATAAAAAGAGGTAAAAGGGTTTTTATATCACTGTCCATCAAAAATGGAATGTACCTTTGAAGAAAATGTATTCGTTCCCTTCATGTAAAAAGTTTTGATGGCTCTCTTGATTTTATTTTAAAGAAATAAGATTGCTGTTTTTCAACTTACACTGCAAAAACACAAAATCTTACCAGGAATTTCTGGTCTAGTTTTTAGTACAAACATCTTAACACACCTGAAATAACACAAAACTAACTTACACAGTAAGTTCATAGCAAGAAAAATTAGCTTTTTAAAGAAAATAATTCCTTAATATGGACAAGAAAAAAGTGCTAGTTCCACTGGAAGATTGTTCAACTTATACCAAGACATGTTCCCCATGTTATCAGTGAAATAATCTGCTGGTGGAACTAGTATTTTCTCATCAATATTAGGGATTGCTGGCTTAAAACAAGCTCCTAATTCTTGCTGAAAAGTTACTTGCGAATTAGTTTTGTCTTATTTTAAGTGTACCAGTAGAAACTATAGCCCAAAATTAGTCAATAAACACTTTGTGTTTTTGCAGTGTCTAATTCAAAGCCAATATCCTGATTTATTTGTTGCTGAAATAAACTCATTCATCTTACGTTGGCTTTGTTTTTGTTCACCTGGATCAAAGATAAAAATGACTCCCAGGGTTGTAAGGGTTCTCAGTGTAGGTGGGCGGCCATGTTCCGGGTGTGTATGCAGGGGCTCCAACATCTTCGCATTTTCACATGGGGGCTGAACACCACACCTCTGCATTTGGTTAAAAAAATAAATAAATAAAAAAATTACCAGCACAAAGCTTGTAGATCCAGTTGAAGGGAGGATGTGAGGGATGCACCTGTTTGGACTTTCTCTGTCCTACTTGAAATGGGGGCATTTTGTTGCCTCGGGGTGAAGAGGCCAGCACAGGTGCTGGCTGTGTTTGATGTTGACACTCCAACACGGGGAAATCCACCCACCTGTATCCATCCTGCATCTTTTTTTTCTTTTTTTTTTTTTATCTCCCCCATTTCTTTGAACCTACACAGTGTTTTTTTTTTTGGTTGTTTTTTTTTTTTTCCAGCAGACATAAAGGATGAAGGTTTGGCACATGACAGAGAGGATGGAGACTTGAACTTTAAAGCGAGGACGTTAACCCGAGGCTGTCCTTAGCGACTATGAATTAGAGTCGCTCGGAGTTCATGGATTATAAGTCTCTCTCGGTCAAAGTGGCAATTGGGTTTGATTACAGCATGAAAAATTTATTTTTCACATGTACTTTAAGCTAGATTTAAAGGTGCAGTGTAATGTTTTTTTTCCCAGCTACATAGTGCCATTTTGTAGTACAACCAAATAACCATGTCACCTTCAGTTGGTCGCAGCAAATTCTGCACAGTTAAATCAACACTGTGCCGAGTCCATTTGGTCATCAGAATTGGTGTTAATTTAAATCTTTTCAGAGTTATTTCAACATGAAATTGAGCAATTTTAACAGTTGAAATAATTACAGCTACTCAAACTATTGTTGAAATAACTCTGTAAGAGTTAAGTTGATACCAATTCTGAAAGGGACCAAATAGACTCGGCATAGTGTTGATTTAACTCTGCAGAATTTGTTGTGTTGTAAAAATGCTTTATGTACCAAATATGACTTAAAGGAATTATTACTTCCTGATGTAACATTTTGAAATTGGGCCTCTGTCTCTTTAAAAGCTCCTGCTCTTTCTGAAAATCTACCTTCAGGATCCTCTATTTATAGAGGAGCCATGTTGTGATGACTTCCTGAAGGCGGAGTTTCAGAAAGAACGGGAGTTTCTTAAAGAGACAGAGTCCTGGCGTTAAATTACTAAGTCAAATTTCTTTTAAGTCGTATTTGATAAATACAGTATAAATATGTACGACATTTTTATAACAACTGAAGATAGCATAGTTCCTTGATTGTGCTATCAAATGGCACTATGTGCATAAAAAATAAATAACACTGCCCCTTTAAGACATTAAATCACATTTTAAACACCACATTTTGCTTCTACTCCGCTTATAACTGAGTGACAAACAGAAAAAAAATCTCTTAAGGGGCAAATACATTTTCACAACATGATATCCGTGACATCACATCCTTGTCTCTTTCTCTCACACACCTGGAAAACAGTTTGGACAAAAAAAAAACAACAAAAAAACCTGCATTTATTGTTTTCAGTGGAGTGACAGACTGCAGAGTGGATTTCCTCCTCAGTCTTTATTATGTAACGAGTCACGCCAGTCGCACACGAGTCACGCTCTCGCTCATTTGGTATACTACTGCAAAATATGTCTGTCGTGTAGTTTCCCACATGCTTTCGCGCACCAATTAAATCCAGTCAAAGGTTTCCTCTTATCCCGCGTTCTTCCGCACATCCCGCTACCACAAAGTCACTTAAACTCTCAAAGACCTGATCGTAGAGCATCATGAGAAAAAGGGAGGAAAACAAGTCCTCCAGGCCTTGTTGGTCACAATTCTCCGACTTTACTGTGTCCACTGGTAGGCCATCACTCTTACCTCAAAAGTACTTTGAGCTTTTTTTTTTTTTTTTTTTTAGAAGTGGTTTTAAGAGAAGTGACATTGAGCGTTTGATCCCAGAGGCTGTGTGAGGTCACGGCTCTTTAAAAGTCACTTTAGGGGAATGTCCTGGTCTGGTGGGAGCGCTGGTGTTCAGGCTCTGTTTTAGGTGAGCTGTGCATACGCCTATGGCTATTTGGCTGTTTCAAATTGTAATACAATGGGTAATATTTACCACGTCAGCATCAGCGTTACAAAGCTCGTCCAGCTAGCCCGTTTTACGTTAGCAACAGTGCTGTTGCTAACTGTCCCATTTTAAGCTGGTTAAAATGGGACGAGAAAAAAAAAATCAAACTTTTATTAATTCTTATTAAGTTAATCATTTCTGTCGTCGTACAGCTAATATAAGCCATGCTACAGAACAAAAAATAGACAAAAGAAGAAAGAAAAAAAAAACCTAATGCCAGAGTTTAACCATTGTTGAAACTTATACTTAAAACCACTTTGGATTTAAATAAATAATTGTAACAGGTAATATTTTAAACCCTCCAAATTTCTTTGTCACGGTATATTTGATGGCATCTTGTTTGCTCTGGTGATGGTAAGCGGCCAAAAGGGGAAACGCTGCAGCTGCTAAACCGTCACTCTGGTCCACCGCAGAGAGCAGGAGCTGTCAGAAATCAAAGTGGAGGGAAGTGACTGCAGAACACAGGATGTGATCAATGTCCTTGGACAAAGAGTGTACTTAATGTCATGAGTTACCTCATCTCCTTCGTGGGCCGGGCCGGGCCGGGCCGGGCTGATGACTCTGTCACTTCTCAGCAAGGTCAGGACTCAGAGGCGGGAGGGTGCGCTGGTTGTCTGCTCTCGCCTGGCTCTCCTCCTGCTTCGCTTCGCTTCTTCCCTCTCGGATGCGTCAGTCCATCAATGATTGATGTCTTCCCGCAGGACTCGACTCGTCTTTCACCTGGAGCCTGTCTCACAGCTGCTCGGCACCAGGCCCGCTCGCGGTCTCGTGGTGTTGAGCTGTGTGTTGTTTTTTTTTTTGTTTTTTTTTGTGCTTTTCTCAAAGTCCAAACCCTGATTCATCTGCGTCCAGTGTTTTTTTCTTTCTACTAAATGTCTTCCTCTGTACGCTTGTTTCTTTTGTTATGGGGAGAGGGGAAGGTTTCGGAGTGACAGATCAGTCCAGATGCTATTTTGTATGAGAATCGGTGCTTTCATTCAGCGTGCCCCACCCTTTATTGCCGTTCCCCGCAGCACGGGAATAATAATAAAAAAAAAGCTACTTTTTAGCTGCAGAGGCTGTAATTCCATGTTGTCAGGGCCCATTGTACTGCAGAAGCCGCATCTGCTCTCGCCCTCCATTGTCTATTGTCGACGTGCGAGCAGCAGCCTCGACGGGCACAATTATGCATCTTCGCAAACAAGCGAAACTGCATTTCCCTGCTACCAATGGATCAGCGTTTTCTGAAAGCCAACGGTGAGGGAAGACTGCATAAATACGTTTATCTTCCTTAGCAACAGACCTCGGAGCTTTTTCCGCTAACAGTCAGTGCGGGTCCACGTACCCTGGGCACCGGCTTAGCCGCGCCGTCTCTCCGCTTGTTTGGCCTTGGCTCTTGGGTTTGAAGCGGAGATTATGCTTGCAGAAAGTTTTTCTCCTTCAAGCGCAACCGATCTGCATGGGTCTGTAGAGACACCAGCACAGACTCTGGATTGGACTGCACCTTTGAATCCACAGAAGCAACGAAGAAATCATTTGGAGGACGGCGGACTGTAAAATGTTTCGGTCTGACACGGCGAAACATTGTCAGTACGAAATGGCTGAGCTCTGGGAAATTTAAGTTTCATTATATTAAAATTTGACAGTATAAAATGACACTACCGTTCACACCCCTTGAAATGTTTCTGCATGTCCAAGTTTAAGTGATGGATGAACACAGGATTTTGAAGCGAAAGGAAAAGAAACCATTTTTTTTTTACATGTTTTTATCAAATTAAAATATGAAAAATGTGGTATGCATGTATAAATACTTAAAGGGACAGAATTATGTATTTTCCAGCCACATAGTATAATTTTAAAGCACTAGCAAGTAACTACTTTACCTTCATTTATTATAAAAATGATGTATAAATCAAATATAACTTCAAAAAAATTTGACTTTGCAAGGTAACGCCTTGAAATTGGGCCTCTGTCTCTTTAAAACTCCTGCTGTTTCTGAAACTCCACCTTCAGGAAGCCATCACAACATGGCTCCTCCGTTAACCCTCTAACAACATTTCTACCAGCATTGCACTGAGAAGTAGCTCGTATAACGAGCTCAGCGGATGTTCCACCAGGTGTTTGCTAATTGCTGCTGGCTAGTCTGAAGGAGCTGAGTGGGGAAGTGGAGGGCTGCTCTGTGAGGCGGAAGCTCAGAAACTTGGAAACTGCAGCTCCGAGAAGGCCGCCTTCGAAAAGGATTTGTACCTCGACTACCTCATGTGTTGTGAGGTAGTTTTAGTGTAGTTTTATTAAATTGCCTTACTATTAAACAAAACTCTAATTTGCTTCTGCCATTCTGTGTAAGTCACTCCGAGAAAAAGAAATGCACTCAACAAACTTGAAAGTCGAGATAATTGTAGAAGAATGAAGCTTTCTCGAGAATAAAAAAATGTGACTTTCCTTTATGGAACTCATCAAAATACGCGTGTCGGAGCTCTAAGCAGCCGGTGGTCCTGAATCCAATGCTTCCTGGAAAAATGACCCAATCCTCCCGGTCCGGTCGGGAGGAAATGTTCTCCTGGGGCCGCTCTGAGTTCTCAGAAACTTGTAAGCCAAACAGATAAGTGAATCGCTGCAGCACAGCTCCACGCTCCCACAGCACATGTCCTTCCGATGTGCTGTTTTCAATTCACATTCCACCATTAGCGTCAGAGTGTGGCTCTTCTCAGGGAGTTGTGGGAAAGGAGGTGAAACGCGTCCCAGAGGATCGCTCCGGCTCTCCTGTTGGCCAGTTTTACAATCTGTCCCAGTGGACAATGTTGCAGCTGATTTTATAAGTTGCCCAAAATGTTGCAAAGCCCGATGCCTGAGTGTAATATGTTTTTTGTTTGCTTTTTTTTTCTTTTTCTGCCTCACAGTTTGACAAAAAAAATTCGAACAAAAATGTATGACATCAGAATATGGAGCCTTGCAAAATAGAATCATGCCCTTTGAACTTTTTTGTATTTGGTAAAATTACAGCCTTACAATTGTTGTTCGATCCCTCGTCCAACAATGGAAAGAAAATGGCACAATGTAACTCTACCAAAAGTCATCGTTGTAACTGTATTGTGAGACAAGGGCTAACTGAGGTCAACATGGATACCGGGACACGCAGTACGTGTTCAAATATCAAAATACTAAGCCGATTTGCACAATTATTTCGTCAATGGAAACACAGCTAGTGGCAAAAGAATAGACTTGAGAACAGCAGAATCTGACAAGGAGTAACCGACACAGAAGATCATGGCGTGTAGAGGTTGTGACTGGAGGAACTTTGGAAGAACGGTTAAAACGACAACACTGGAAAATAAACAGAAATGATCACAAAGCAGAGAATAAATCAACAGGATCAAGACTAAAGAATGAACCGATACAGAACAACAACAGACACGAATTCAAACTCCAGTAGGTCATGGGCAGGATCTGTTGACAAGGGCTGCACTATAAGGGAACTCATCATTTTAGAAAGAGTTAATAGTACGTTTGTATCCACTGTAACAGGATTAGCGACAGCGCTAACGCTAAAGTAAAGCAATGAGGTCTGACCCAATCAAAACTTGTTTATTTTTTCGCTTCCTTTGAACGTGGAGGACAAATCAGATGAGCGATAATATCATATTCTTGAGAATTTAATTGATTTATTAATGAACTCTTTCAATGAAGTGGCTTTAAGCTCTTCTAGATTTTATATACTGAATTTCTAGCTACGCATGTTGATTAAAATCTACACCCAAATGAAACGTACGCAAAGAATTATGCAAATTGTTTTAGGAAAATTCTAAATCCATCAGTATAGAAATAATTTTTCTATACTGATGGAAAGTCTGATTATCCATCAGCCATGGAGCTATTTCATGTTCCATCGAGGTAAAGACATTGGCCAAGTTATCAGATATTGAGATATTGACTACTCAAAACCCTTGTGCAGATTCCTTTTAAACACTTCAAAAAATTAAAAAATATATCAACAGCAAAGATCTGGAGGTGAAAAAACCCCCACAAAGTTTGACTTTCTATCAAAATTCCAGGTTTCTCGAGCTCAACCTTGAGTGAAAATCCCTTCACGTTAATAAAATCATAATTCTGCCTCTCTGCTCCTGTACTTTAAAAAAAACGAAAAAAAAAAAAAAACACTATGATTAAGCTCACACACAGCTTCACTTTTTGTTATTTAAAACATTTTGGAGCATCTTGAGGAACACGGTTGTAAAAAGTCCTGGCTTTCAAAGGCTGATGCCAGATAAACTGTCCTTCTTCATGTGTTCAGTTTTGCAGAAAGACTTTCGTTTTTTAACGCGGAAGAACATCCGCTTCTTGTCAAACACAAATTCAACACATACATTCCTTCCTGTTCCACTGAAACATGCTTTACTGTGCTGCAGTGCGGCGCTAACCAAACAATGTAGCGTTTAAAGACATATTGAGAAATAATATGTCTCCGGGGTCAAACTCTTTGAGTATTTTTTCTTTTTAAAAACAGAACAGAACATAAACACAGGTTGTAAGAACTTTGCCTGAGCACATGCTATCTAGAACTGCAACAATGTTCACAATCTGTTCCCAGGAAGCTGGGCTCATCAAAGAAAAGATGGCTGACATCACAGGGATGCCATCCGTGGCACTAGCAATGACCCAGCTGCATCTGAAGACAGCTTCGTCACCCTCCCCCTTTGCTAGTGTGTGTGTGTGTGTGTGTGTGGCGGAGTGGGAGGGCGATCTTCCCCTGATCCGATACACAAAGCTTGACGGTGCCTTGCACAAAAAGAAGGTGCCAGCACATTCTTTCCACTCATGCCGTACTCCTATGACATGGTGACAGTTTTAACAAACATGGGGAAAAAACATATTTTTGTAAAAGTTACACACTGCACCTTTAAAGGCCCCGTTTGATATTGTCTGCACAACTAAGGGAAAAACACTAACCGTCAACAAAATGAGGAGAACTGAATTCTTTGTGGTGGTTGATTAGCATCTTTCTTCTTGTTTGTCAGTAAAGACAAGTCAGTGTGTGAAGAAAATCCACAGAAGGGAAAACGAGTTCAGATTTTCCGGCACTTTTTAACCAAAGAGGAATTAATCAGCACTCAAAATTGATTCGTTCAGTCACTCTCTCATTTAAAAGCGGTCGATTCGTGCCCCTCTGCGGCACCGCTGAACCGTGTGAAGTGCTCCGCGTCTACGACAATATTAGCTGTCACCGAAAGGAATGCTTTCGTCAGCTCCCCCCCCACGCTCCCCGTTTCCCTTATGTTCCCATCATGCCATCAGTCTTGCGGATGGCGGGCTGCCAAGCTGATTAATTGGCTGGTTGGCTGGCTGGCCCTGGCCGGAGTGCTTTCTGATGGGGGACGGCGCAGGCTGCGCTCGATGTCACTGTCAGGAATGAATGTACTGTTTAGCTGACCTCTGACCCAGGCGATCGGCCGGCCGGCCGGCGTGTTCGCGGATTGATTTAGGCCATTACGTCGACGAGCGTCTTAAATAACGAGGCGTTCTGCGGCTTTCTCGTCTTCCATACGTCTCCTGAAAAATGGAGGTCTACGTGTTCACGCTTTTGAAATGGAATTTGACGCAGAACTGTTATTGCTGAATAAATGCTCTGAAAAAAAAGTGTAAAACAAACTGTAGCTTTAGGCAAATATGTTGGTAGACATTTGGTTTTTCCATGAAGATATATTTGTATCTGTGAGTCTAACAGGTCGTAGGGGTTTGTAGTTAAATTCACTAAATACATCTTGTCTTACTGTGTACTTTCCAGTGATATTGCAGCTGTTATTATTATGCAGACATATGTCGTTTGTTGTTGTGGTTTCTCTGTTTTGTTTTGTTTTGTTTTTCTCTCTCTCTCTGCAGGTTTAGAGGCAGACCTCTGGGGTGTTGACTGTCTCTTTGCTGTTTTGTCTCCTCTACTGCCGTCGCCTTTCCATTTAAACCTTGTCTCCTTTATTGTTCGCCTCTGTGTGCATTGCAATTGAAAAAGCCCGAAGCAATTTCTGGTAAAGTCTCATACAGATATTTAATTTGAGCGGTCCGCCTGTAGAATATTGAGAAAGAGTCGTTTTTTACTCGTAGACGCCAATTCCGAGTGGCACACTGCCGGGACACGATAAAACGAAACCAAAAAAAAAACAACAACAACAACAACAACAACAAAGGGTCCATGTTGTCATTAATGAAATTCAACCTGTTTATACTTTGGAACCGTGTGACTGAACGATGACAAGTAGAGCTAAATACAGGGCAAAACTGGAAATTCACCTGCAAACAGAATTCAGGATGGCGGAAACCAATACAAGCCACACTTTTCAGACTCTTACCCGTAACGCTGCATTGTTTGTTTCCTTTCTCTCCCCAGTTGCTACGCACTTCTTTTTGTATTCCCATCAAATCCCAATAAAACGTCGAATTTCGATGATGTCAGAGGAAAAATAAAATAAATAGAGGCAGTATAAATATTTGCAAGGCTTCTGTTTACCAGATTTTGACTTAAGCAGGAATCCTGTGCAAGTAGCATCAGCTCATCGCCTGTGGACTGTTGAAAGCTTGGAGAGGCTTCTGTTGTTTTCAAAGGATCTGTCAGCCAGATGGAAGAGGACGGAAGAAGACCCGACGGAGGAGATTACCTTGTTCTCATAAAGCCTAAATGAGAACAATTTAGGCTTGCATTAAAGCCTAAATTGTACTGCAGCACTTTTTTCAAATTATGATTGAGTAGCTGTTTTTATTTGGCTATCAGGATGATTTGTGTCTGAAATGCAAAATAAGCTTTTCCCCATAGTTCAGTCTCCTGTATCAGTGTGTAAACTTAGTTGTTACCACATGCAAACTGGGTTGATGGTGACTTAAACAAGCAAAAGAAAATGTTCACGTCAATCTCCAAACAGCATCAGTTTTGAAACGCAATAGTCGAGGTCTCATACCAGCCCCTTCCAGCATTAGGCTGTTTGATTCCTGAGAAATAAGCTTTGCCGCAGAGCAAGTGCTTCAGAGCGCACCTGCTTTTCCTTATTCTTCTCCCTCCTGCAAGTCTGAAGAGGCCCTTGACCGGAGAGTCAAGGAGATCTCGTTAAGGAACGGAACATTTCGTCCTGGCGAAGTGAAAGCCAAACATTGGCGCTCTGAGAACCGTCTCCTGCAAGACAGAACCGGGCAATTAAAGCTGATGAGCTTCAGCCGACATGACAAAGCGATGACCGCGTCCCCCGCACTTTGATTAAAACGGAGCATGAGACAGCAGGCCCTCTTGGTCCACTCACATCATCGCTGTGTTGGTGTTAAAGGTGAAAGGGAACAAGGAGCCCCGAACAACAGCTGTGGAGATAAAAACACATTTGCTTCAAAGCTAACAAACCTCGTATTTTATTTATTTATTTATTTTTCTATACAGTCCTGTCACTTCTGATGGAGGAAACATGAGTTACGAACACCTTATAACAGGTGTGTTGTACAACACACAACATGTAATCAGTTTTATGTGTAATTATAATGCATTTATAAATGCTATTTGGCTATTTCCCCAAACAGTGGAGGTCCTCGTGGCATCCTGGTTGATTCTAAATTGTGCTGCCACAATAAAACATATTCACTTTAGGGCTTTTTCCGCACATCTATGCTAATAAATTTATGCTAATAAACTTTGTCAGCGTCTGAGCGCCAGCGAAGAGCCTGATGATCAAAAAAACCAGTAACACTTTATTTGAAGGGCTGTGCATAAGACCGACATGACACAGCCATGAACACGGAGGAGTCTTCATGACTGTCGTTGCCATAAAGTGTCATTCAGTAAATATTGACATTTTTAATGCAAAGTTGACAACTTTTAATGGACTTTTAATGCAAACTTTAATGGAACTTTGTGTTGAAAGAGTAACTGTTGACAGAACAGTGTAAGGTTTGCACTTTTAATGGACTTTCAGTGCAACTTTGCATTAAAAATGTCTTTACCAAATGACACTTCATGACAATAGTCAGACTCCTTCATGTTCATAATAGATGTTACGTCATGTTTATGCCAGTGTTATGTCGTCTCATGCGCACCCCGTCAAATAAAGTCTTACCAAAAAACGGATGAATTTCAAAATCGGTGTGCATAAATAACTCTTTGACCCTTCAAACTCCCTGTTGTTGTTTTTTTTTTTTTTTTTTGTGGTTTAGGACAGTAAAAAAATAAAAATTGAAAAAAATCTGTGCCCGTGTGTAATTATGTTAGGAATAGGGTTAGAAACTAGAGGTTAGGCCCAAAATCTGTGTGTAGTGATGGACTCTGACCTGAACATACAGAGTCACATAAAGACAGTTACAAAGTCAGTCTTCTGAAGAACATTTCCAGGAATAAAAGGTCTCAGTAAGATCTAGAGAAACTCGTTCATGTGTTTATCTTTAGTCACACTGATTACTGCAGTGGTGTCTTCATAGGTCGTGTTCTCACTAACACCAGGCAGCTAGAGCACATCAGCCCAGTTCTAAAGTCCCTACACTGGCTCCCTGCAGCTCAGAGAACAGACTTTAAAATGCTTTTGTTAGTTTATAAATCACTGAACGGCTTAGTTAAAGATGTTTCGACCTTCCAAACCTCTCAAACATGTTCTAGTAAGTGGAACATTGATCAACATATTTGATATATATATATATATGTGTGTGTGTATATATGTATTTGCTACATCAAATACGTTGATTTTGACAAAATGTAGCGTTTATCGCTGGTTTCACAGTTGGTGACCGTATGATGTTGTTACGGTGCAAAAATAAGCTCAAACTGAATCTCATTTGTTCATCGGTGTGACTTACACGCGATCTCTAACAGACGTGATTCATGTTCGGTAATGTTACAGTTTCAGAGATTTTGCCCAGCATCATGTTTTGTTTGTTTTTTTTGCAAAGAGAGGTAATCTCAGTCTTAGGCGACTGATGCCTCAAGAGGAATGAAAAACTAGCAAGGGGTTATCTGCTCCCTCACCTTCACTGCTAAACACTCGCTCAGAGGTTCAGCTTCACGCAGAATAAAAACGCTCACAGGAATAGAAGGCGCTGCAGCCCGTGTGTGTGTGTGTGTGTGTGTGTAGGGGGGGGATAAACTGGGTTAAACGTATTTTTCGCCGAACCCAAACACTCAGCTTCCCCTGCCTGCGATGCACCGACAGCCGCTACAGATTGAGCGGAGAAGATAATGCAGTTGCATTTTGATATGTAAAGGTAAGCCTTCCCAAAATACCACAGCATTCTCCACAGAGTTCTCCTGTTTTCCTCTGCCACACTTGCATGCTGTGGATCGTCAAATTAATGTAGTTGGTGGAAAAGAACGAGAGTGAAGGAAAAACACTGCAGATTTTTAAACAAACGTTTCATTCATTAAAAGGGTAGGAAAAGTCCACCTGAGACGATCCTCACTTTGTGGACTGTACATCCTTTATGAAGTGTAACGTCACACAGGAGCAGCTGGTCATCGTCTGTGCTGCCGGTTATTCAGTCTGTCCTGTTGCTGTCCGTCGCCGTGCGGTTTGGCTCGTTCCACAAAACGTGACAGGTCCAAACAACAACAAGCAAATTAGGCCTGCAGAGACGATTACCAGGGCGGACCTTCCCTCCACGCAGCGCTTCCGCACAGTAGCTGAAATCTCTGCAGACCGCACACAAACTGGACGCAAACTAAATTTCACCACATTTTATAACATAATTAAAAATACAAGGTCCTGGGTTCAAATCCCGGCCCGGGGTCTTTCTGCGTGGAGTTTGCATGTTCTCCCTGTGCATGGTGGGTTCTCTCCGGGTTCTCCGGCTTCCTCCCACAGTCCAAAACCATGACTGTCAGGTTAATTGAGCTCTCTCAGTTCTCCTTAGGTGTGTGTGTGTGTGTGTGATTGTTTGTCCTGTCTGTCTCTGTGTTGCCCTGCGATGGACTGGCAACACAGTCCATCGCAGGGACTGTGGAGAGGCGGGGTCACCGCCTTAGAGAGGCGGTGACCCCGCCTCTCTAAGGAAGCCTGTAGACAAACTATTAAAAAGAAAATAAACAATTAATCATAATCAAACCTTATTGTGTTTGTTAAGCTGATGATTTTTGTTTAAAGTGTAAGAAACACATTTTTAACTCGGCAAAAGCAATTATTCCACACTTGAATCCCAGGGTGGAATAATTAGCAGACACAGACAAGTTAATTTTCCAGTTAATTCCGGCTCATTTTCTCAATCTACTGGAAACAGAAATGTCTGAACCACAGTAGAAGCAAATATATTACAACAGAAACCAAATCTATCCTCCTCAGCCTTTACATTCCACCTGGTTTGCAGTACCGGACCGGACCGGACCGGACCGTTCATCCCAGATAACGGCTAACGTCGCTGACTGGAGCTGCGTTGTCACACTGTGCTGGCAACCTATTGCACTCAACACAGGACACGACTATTTCCATTTTAAAAAAGCCCTCTTGCTGTTGGGCATGAGTTTCTCTTTCAAACCAAAAAAAAAAAGAGGAAAATAAAATTCCCAGTTGAACCTCCGCAGAGTTCTGTTTTCAACCCCTGCTCTGCATGCAGAGTGAGGTCAGCGCGGCTTCTTCTCTGCTCGAGAGTGCAGCTACTTTCTTGTCAGCGCTCGTGCGAGTGGATCACTGCTGGGGGTAGGAAAGTTAAAAGAAAAAAGAAAAGGGGGGGGGTGGATGTGCATGCACCTTTCTACTCTGCAGCACCTAGCAGTGACTCCTCTGTCAGCTGCGTGAGGTGGGGACAGAAGTCACTGTGTATCCCAGAGAGCGAGGCAGCGAGCGAGAGAGATGCCTGGCTGGCCGTAAGGTTGCCACAGCAACAGCGAACATTGCAGGCATAGTTGTGAAAAAAGAGGGGAGGCTTTGTGGTGGTGGCAGAGCGGAGGGGTTGGTCTTGGCTGATTGGGATAACGGAGACGCCAGCGGACACCTTTTGTGAATTAAGATACAGACGCTCCAGTTTGAAGGAGGGGGAAAAAAAAAAAGATAGGAAAACACTAAATCATACCACAATTAACGCTCTCTTTCTTTAGGGGACGCCGCATCATGGGAGCGTCAAATGTTTTTACAGTGCCCAAACAACAATAAACGGCTTTTTTGATGGTTCCTTGTTTTGTTTTTTTTTTCTTTTTGCATGGCGTGTTACGACCCGCAGAAAACGAGCCCGAATGGCAAAGTGCATTTTCGGGAAGATGAATGAACGCGAGGAGGAATGTGTGTCAAGGGCGAGAGCGTCCCTGAATGTGGTGCTGGATGGGGAGTGCCTAGGAACTAAGTGGAGACACATAAGGCCCCGTTTCTTTGACAACGAGTCCACAGGGAGCACCTGCAACCAGCAGCTGGAAAAAAAAAAAAAAAAAAAAATAGATCAGCTGATTCTCCTCTTTCCAGGGGACCAAAAGGGCGTCTTTGTGCAGCACGTCGGAGACGTCTGTTTCCTGTTTAATGCGGTGCTTGAAAGGAAAAGCTGGAAAAGATACCAACTTGCTTCCCTTGTTTCCTCCCACAATCACATCTTGTTGCAAACTCAAACTGTTTCGCTGGGATTTTCTAAACCAGGGGTGTCTAACTCGTTTTCAGTTTGGATCAGGCCGTACCAAGATATTTAATGTTCTCAAAGGGCCAGTTGTCCCAGAAAGTATTGATAGAACCCATTAATAAACTTAAAATATTAATAAATAGCTGCTGCATGCGATAACTACGTCTGAAAGGGGCAGTATTATGTGTTTTCCAGGCACATAGTGCCATTTTATAGCACAATCATAACTATATATATGCAGCAGTTGCTCTAAAACTGCTGCATATATTAAATATTACTCAAAAGAAATTTGACATTGTTATTTAATGCCTCTGTCACTTTAAGAAGCTCCTCCTCTTTCTGAAAGGAAGTCAGCACAACATGGCTCCTCTATTAGCCCTTTAACAACATTTTCCACTGAGAAGTAGCTCCTATAATGACCTCCTATAGGTCTGCAGTTCCACCAGGTGTTTGCTAATTGCTGCTGGCTAGTCTGAAGGAGCTGAGTGGAGGAAACTGTAGCTCAGAGGAGGAGCTTTGTCTCGGCGCTCAGTTGAACCAAGTGTTTTTCAGAGCTAAACGGTTGCCATGGGAGATTAAAGGATTTCTCAAACATGCATGAAAGAATCGAAGCAACAATCCAGGCGTGTTTCTGACTAAGGAATAACATTACAATGTGACACAAAGTTCAAAAAAGCCGATTTCACATAATACTGCCCCTTTAAAATGAAATAATATTGAACATCTTTCACGTCGATGTAATTTGGCAGTATGCAGATAAAAACTGATTTGACTCGATTGATAAAATAGTATTTAAGCACATAAAAGGTTCTTGGTATGTGGGCCTTCGGACTCTAGGTGGCCACCTGAAAAGCCAGATTTGGCCCTCGGGCCTTTAGTTTGACATATGTGTTATAGACCAACACAAAGTTGCGCAAAAAGTGCAACAAATATGATACATGATTTTGACTTGAGATGAAAAAAAGAGATGCCGATCAAAGCATATTTAAAGGCCCAGTCAAAGTCCAGACCTCAATCCAGGCCAGTCTGTCAGAAAACCTGAAAAAGTCCATCTGAGCAGGAGGTTTTTCACCGAGAATGAACAGGAGAAAAAACAACAGAGAATGCAGCAAGGATTTACCAAACGATATTCAAAACAGATTCATAAAAAAAGAGAGAAAGCAAAGACACCTTAAAAGAAACTGAGATTTAAATAAAAAAAGTTTCTGACCTGCGACAACGGAAAGAAGCTTTTCAGTTAAAGGTGTTGGTTTATGGACAATCTAAGCCTCTTTATGCACTTAAAAGAAATGTGAAAATCATTACGATGAAACGATTATGGCATTGAATAATCTGATGCTTGGTTGTAATATTTGAAATATGTCTGTAATGTTCTTCTAAGATGGAGAGCTAATATTCTCTCCATATGGATAGAGATGTTCTAAACCTCTTTCTGCTCCTTTTCATAAATGGTTTCTTTGGTTGTTACATGAGCTACTCATATTTAGTGAGCGAATGAAGTAAAAAAACAAAAAAAAACAAAAACAGAAATAAAAATGAAAATCTTAAAGGTGCTTCAGCACCAGGCAGGAGTGGAAACCGGGAATGACAGAGAGCAATTACAACAACACGATATGTGACCTAATAAACATAAAATGGATAGAAGTACAACTAAAAATAAATGAATGGAATTAAAAATAATAAAAAAACAAAAACAAACAACACAAGAACCAGAGCACAAAACTCAAGACAACAAGGCGCGTTACATTTCGAGGACAAATTCTTGTTTCTCTTTCAGATTCAACCACAATGACAACAAACATTTCCCTTAATTACGGATTTAATTAGAAACTTAAAAAAAACAAAAAAAACAAGGCATATCTGTAACACTTATTAAAGCCAGTGGGACTTTTTCTAATTAGTACATACCACGCAGCCATATTAATATTCCGTCCTGCAGCTCGGCCATCTGATGTCAGCGGTCCTAATTACGCCTTTAATTTCCAAAGCCTGGGAACGCGGCCGCCATGTTGACTTTAGATGCGGTCGCTTCCCGTCGGAGCACTGCTGTGTACGGCGTGGAAGAAGCAGCTCCACTGGGAATTGGTGACGACGTGCCGGTCGGACGGAGTTAAGGCAAGCGAAGCAGCAGAAACAGCTTCAGGCTGCTGTTTTAGTTGCTTATGTACACACGTGTATTTCTTTTTTTTTTTTTTTTTTTGTAATGGAGGAAATTCTTGGTCTCAAAACTGCACCGAATATTGTGAATTTATGGGCGGAGAGAAAGTTAAACTGCTCCAAAACAACAACAAAAAATAAAACCAGACACAGCCACAGGAGGTGTTTCGCTGGCTTTCTATTTGTCTTTGTAACGAAAATGTCAAGGTAAGTCTGACGAAGATCATTTAGTACAAAGGGAAAGAGCTTGTTCTCGTGCAGTACTTTTATTTTCTGATTCAAGCCATTAGTTCTGCAGCTATTTTTACACCTTTTGTAAAAAACACAGTACTTCAGCTTTGCTTTTATTCTGCAGCCATTGTCCCAGGCGAAGCGCTTCCTGTAGCTTTCTCTTTTCTACTTTTGTTTGGACGAGCCAATAAGCGCTGCTCTTCCAAATGTCAAACTGTGTTTTTATTTGCTGTGGCCACACGCGAGAGTATTCACATCCTTAGGCTTTTTTGTTGTGCTACGTCCGCAAACTTCCATGTACTTCATTAGGATTTTATGTGATAGACCAAAACAGTCTGGTGGATAGCTATATATCCAGATTTTATTTTATTTTTTTGTGTGTAAAATTGTTTTCGCCCCTCATTATTCAACTATTTGTGGAGCTAACGTCTGGAGTCATTCTGCGCCTGACTCCCAACAGCTTTACAGACACAGTGACATTTTCTCTGTCTCTTTTCTACTGAATCGATGGCGGACGTCTGCGGACGTCAACCAGTCTTCGAGTTTTGCCGCAGATTCTCAATCGGATCGACGCCTGGAGATTGACTCGGCCATCTTAGCACGCCAATATGCTCTCGGTTAACGTTTGGGGTTGCTGTTCGGACTTCAAACTTTCTGGTTGGAGCATTAAAAAAAAATATGGAAAAAAGTTCATACGACCTCAATATTTCAAGGCGCTGTCCTTGGTTTTCCATCAGATCTTCCGCAATGTCCTGCTGGTTTGTGTTTCAACCTTCGGGACTCAATATGTTTTCATTTAGCTTCACTATTCGCTCCACAAGGGTCCAAAACACCAAGTAAACCGCTGTGCCAATACGTCCCGTACGTCTGATCCACCAGACTGATATCCTGATACTTGCACTCTGATTGCATCATTTCCCCCCCACCATAATCTCTCATTTGTAATGTTGCAGTAACGAATTTGATGTCACTTTCATTCTTAAGACACTAGAACAGAAAGCGGATCAGAACATTTTCTTTCCTACATCATCCAACTCAACAGGACCGTTCATCTTTATCACATTTCATATGCTGATACAAAATGATTTATTGTGGTTTCTGGCAAGTGAAAGATCACAGCAATTAAGGAAAGGTAACGGAGTAGGAAGCGCTAAATCAATGATTGGTGCAATACAAGATATGTTTTTAAAAAATTGGGAAATGCTTCATTTTAGGCTTCTCTGAGTAGAATTAACACTGACAAAGACTTTAAGGTTCATCTTTGACTAGTGAAATAGGAAATGGTAAATAAAGAGTAAAAAGTCTACATAATGATGTTAAAATGCCAGGATTTGGTGATATCAATATATGTTGCATCCATCCAGCTGAATAAAAGCAAAACTGTCAGACTGGAAAATTTAAAAGTGGAGTAACTGGGCCGCATAACACATTTAAACTAAAGGTGTTTTCACACCTGACAGTCTGGTAGACTCGGTTCGATTGGGACCAAAATCGCAATCGTTAAATTTTCAGCTGCTGCGGTTCTCTTTCACACTGCGCTGTGCCAAACGAACTAAACCCTTTGAAAAACCTGTTCTTCTCCTCGCCTGGAGTGGCGCCGCACCAAGAACGACTGAAAAAACTCTGAAAAAGACATGAGCCCAACTTCCTTCTTTGCAAAATGTAAACAAAAATGGAGTAGTGTCAGATTGTAGCACTAGCATCTAGTCCAATGCTAGCAGGAGTCACTTCTCCTGCTAGCATTGGACTAGAGAGTTTGTTTTGGTTGTATCTACCCAGAATGCCCTGTGCTTTAATCTGCTTCGTGCATTAGGAGCGGTCTCCGGTTCGGGTGGCATCCATATATGTATTCAAACCGTGCCAGAGTTCAGTTCACCCCGAACTGAGACCTGGGTCTGTAATGAACCAGAGTTCAATTTATTTGGGCAGCATTAGGAGTTTGAGCATTCACACATCCCCAAACGAATCAGACTTTTTAGGCAAACGAACTAGAGTTAAACTAAAACGGACTAAGCAGGGCTGGTGTGAATGCACCCTAAGACGTAACTGAACGCCCTCAGTTTTCTTTAGCAGGAGTCTATTGGCAGCCCGCATCTTGACTTAATGACACATTGTACTCCAGATCAACTTGGGAGAACATCTTTTGTCCGCAGATGAACCCAATGACTGTTTGAATTTGATTTAGTTATAGGGCATTGTGTCCTAACTAAAGTCCTAGCTAAAGCTTTTATTGTCATGGTAAGATGTAATTCTTATATGGATTTTGACGTATGCTTGGACATACTGCGATGCTGCAAAATAAAACGCAAGGCTTAGAGCCAACTAGTTAGAATTCACCATTCCGCCTTCTGGCCAGGCAGAGCCTCTCATCGGCCGATCCGACACCCCCACACCTACCGTGACAGTAAACACGGGGAGGTTAGCGACAGAAACAAACACACTGAAGAGCTGGAGACTAGCTTAACTTCTGAAATGTAACCAAGAGAGGCTACAAAGGAGTCTCCTTCATCCTTGTATTCCCGACATCATTTTCCCTGCTGCCTCGTTTCTTCTCGACCGGGTTGGTACACGCGGACCAGTAATGTGAGGATATGACCCCGAGCTTTCATTGTTTTCCTGCAAACTCCTTCCCTCTCCCTCCTTGCTCGTCCTCAGGGATGTCGGGCAGCATACAACGGGTGATTTTTATTTATTTATTTTTTAACCATAAGTGCAGGTACCGCGTCTTCAATTTTTGTTTCTCCTGAAAAGCCAGCAGAAAGTGTTTGGGATAACTCGCCTGAAATGTCCTAACAGGCTGTCCATTACTGAGTTTTCAAAGTGACAGGGGAGCCATTAGCCTGGCTCAGAGTGTGTGTAATGGGATGAAAATGGTTGGGCTTGTGATGTTTTGAGTGCGTCTTCTATCATCTTTGCACTTGAAAGATGTATGAGAACTTATTAAAACAGAGACCTTATGGTTTAGGTGCACAACACAACCCGTATACCCTGGGAGATTTTTCTTTTTTTTGTGTGATATTCGTAGTTCATAGGTGTGCGGATCCGAATTCATCCGGTGGTCTGCTGCATAGGGACACACACTCACCTTCCCCCACCCGTAGCTCACCCTCTGCAAAACCTGCCATTCCCAGGTCCATGATGTAATGCTAGCACACACCCCCATCCTCTCCCTCCATCTCTCACACTCTACACTCCTCTCCTCTCCTTCCCCTTCTTTCGATTGGTTGCTTTCGTCTGCATCTGCTGGATCAGCTCCGACTCCCTTGCACACACACACACACACACACACACACGCACACACATTTACACATACACTAGCAAACGGGGGATTCCTCCGCCACTGCAGCCTCTGCTCAAGTCTTCACCTGGCTCTCAAAAACAACCCCACACGGTGAGTGCATTCTTCTTCCCTTTCAGACAGCAGGTGATTGTGGCTCTCAGTAAAAAAACAAAATGAAAAACGATGAGAAGAGGCTGATTTTTCATCTGCAGCCTGGGAGTTACGAAGTGGCGCGAGGCGGAGGGTTGGTTGTGATGGGGAAGCCGCTCAGTTACTACAGATGCCGGTCACCTCGGCGCTCTGTGCCGTGGCACTGCGTTGCTCGGGGTTGTACGGCTTCGCGGATGTATCCGAGCAGGAAAAGAACGCCGGGGTGCACGTGCGTGAGGCGAGAAACTGCTCTGCACGTTCAGGCTGAAATGGGAAGAAGCGACGGTGTCCTCCAGGGCGTTGAGTGAGGTGTCAGTCACCTTGCTGTAGAGGTAAGGAGGGGAAGAAAAGAGCTGCGGCGGCGTTAGGCTGCTTGCTGCAGTGTGTGTTTTGGACCGGCTCGGATAAATCCCTGACAGTCCCGTTACGTTGCCTGAAGAAACAGGGTGTGTACGTGCGGTGTGAACCGGTGACATTTGGTCTCTCGCGCGGGTCTGTCTCTCTTTTTTTTTTTTTTCTCATTATGTGCGCTCCGCTCTTTTACTGTGGGACTCGGTGACACTGAGCATAATAGGAAAAGTAATTCTATTATCGCCTCGGCTTTTCACTGCTGAATGACACATTAATGATAATGGGCGAAAGGAAATCACTGGTCCATTTCTCTCTCTCTCTCTCTCTCTTCTCATTCTGACCAATTTGAAACATTTGTGCGATGAAATGTTAATATCTTAAAGCGCTACCTCACTTGACATTTGGAAGCTCCCTAAATGATTTTATTGCAACACGTTTCCATTTTCTTCGATACACCGAGTTAGATGAGGAAAAATGTTCTGCTCAGAAGTGCTTTGCAAGATGCTGTTTGCATGGATTCATGTTACAAACGCAAACTTCTGTTGTCATACTTTTAAAAAAAAATTTTTTATAAACAAATTAAAGTTTGAAAGGTGTGACTTGAATTTGCTCTCAGTTCTTCTGAACTGGGCCAGACTTTAAAAAGGGCTTTCAGGGACATTTAGCCCAGGGCTTCAGGTGCTTGGGGGGCATTTTTATGCTATATTATTTACAATTGCAAGTTTAGCAAACAAACTCACAGAAAATTCATAGACCCATATCTAGTAAGGTATTTTAATATAATTCTCTGCAGTCACAGATTCACGTCCTTCTGACTAAACTTGCTGATTATTTTGTTTGCAAAATAGTCACATTTGATGGAGCGCTTATGCGAAACAGCAATTTTTACCCTAACGTAAAAAATCCCATAAAAGTCACGTTTTCGAACGTGGTTCCCATTTTTCACACATGATCATGTATTTTGTTCATGTCTTCCATTTTTCATCCAACGTGTGATTACATGTGTAGACATGTGGAGGTAAATGCGATGCACATATGCGAACCCCCATGTGAAACATGGGAATCGCATGTTTGTTTTTTTTTTGCTTTCTTTCTTTTTTTTTTTTTATAACCAAGAAACGTTTCAAATCCACATGCAAGCACTCGGTTTTCACATGTTAAATTCATGGGATTGTTCTGTAAGTGTAAGTCCTGACCCGGATTCTCAATTGTTTGATTCTGGACTTTGATTGGACCGTAATAACACAGGAACACGCTTTGATCTAAACCCGGCTGGCCCTGGTTTTGGATGTGTCCGTCACGCCTCGTTCGAAAGCTCTGTCAGGTGTCGAGCAGCGGGAAAACACACAGAAACATCCAGGACAGGGATCACCAAGGACCACGGTGGAGTCCATGTCTTCACGTCTACGTCGTGGATCGTCCTGTTGGAACGTACGTTTTGCGCGGCCTTGAAACAAAACGGTGTTTCCTTCAGGATTGTGCTGTATTTAGGTCACTCCACTTGCCATTAAATCTATCCCCACAGCACAATATGAAGTGAAAACATCTTTTCACCTCACATTACTCAGGGGGATCACAGTCAAGGTCCTGAATATGTATGCACACCACACGTTCTAGATTTGTAATCGCTGAAACGACGTATAAATAAAGCCGTGAACGGCAGCAGTGCGAATCCACGAGACGCCACCAACTCATTGGCTGCAGGCGGCACAAAAGCAAACGTGCATCTCACCCTCCGTCATCTGCGTGCCATTTCTTTCATTACTCAATAAACCAATCAGCTCTGCTATGCCTTTCAACAAACTTGTTATTTATTGGGACAGCTGTTGTAACCCTCCGACCCCCCCGCCCCCTCTTCATTAGAGGTCTTCAGACTCGGCAGGCCTGATTTGAATAAGGCCCCTCATGAAACTGAACAAATATGTGTGTTGATTTTTTTTTTTAAATCAATGATTAGCACACGAAAAGACTCTTCCTGGAGGCTATTTAACTCTGACATGGACTCTGTGGGCGTAAATGGAGAGTAATTATGATTGTGGCCTCAACAAAAAAAAAAAAAAGCTAATAAAGCAACTGGCAATGGGGAAGAGAAGCTACATCTTCAGCTCCAATTGGCTGTTTGGGCAATGTTTGGGCGTTTAGAGGGTTAGCGAGTGGTCATACTAAGATAGTTTATTGATTTCTTGCTGTTTCAACCTCATTACATCCGACAACAGACAGCAGTGTCGCCTTTCTGGCCCACAAACCTTTAAAAGTGACTCCAGAATCTCGTTTTAAACTCATGTTGTGTTGGTTTACTTGTTTTTACATAAAATCTGAGTCTCGTGTCTGCGTTCGGTACCCATTTCTTGCTAAATAAAACGGTTGGGTCTGCCGTGAAGTGACGTGAGAGCCGTGTTGTTGTTGTTTTTTTTAAACGAACATGAACAGACTCGCTGTGAAGGCAGATTTACAAGTGGAAAAGACAGATTATATTTCAAATCAGGACCCATCAGTGTGATCCTTCCAGGCTGTGCAGGCTCTTCTTCCATATCAGCTGTTATTTCTCCTCATTTTATTTAAAGATTTAATCGCTTCCTTCCACCTGACCTCGGCTCTGACCCTCATCAGAGCGTCTCCAAGAGAAAAAACGTGCAGAGATTGCGAGGCCTCTGCGTTTGTCTGGTACTTCCATTCCCGGTTGGCGTTCTATAAAAAGTCATTTTTCTCCGAAGCTGTTCTCGCCAATCTCATTCATCTTTGTTTTCATGAAATACTGTCAAAGGAAAAAAAAAAAAAAAAAAATCTCGAGCATTCAAGTGCGCTTTCATTTTTTTTTTTTTCTTACATCACATTAAACTTTGAATGAGCTGATCGCAGATTTTGTGAAGCCGAAAGCCATTTTAGACAATTTCAGTTTCTGTTTTGGAACTATAAATTACAAAACAGCTTTTAATAAACTATTTTAATGGGGGACAATTAGGGTCATTTTATAGCATAATCATGTAAATATGTTACCTTAAGTTGTTATTAAAATCAACTATAACTTAAAAGAAATTTTACTTCCTAATGTAATTCCTTGAAATTGGGCCGCTGTCTCTTTAAAAATGTCTGCTCTAAAAATGTCGCCTTCAGGAAGTCATCACAGCATGGCTCCTCTATTAACCCTTTAACAATGTTTTTGTCAGTGTTTCGCTGAGAAGTAGCTCCTATAATGAGCTCATCAAATGCGCAGTTTGCTAATTTCTGCTGGCTAGTCTGAAGGAGCTGAATGGGGGAGATGTAGTGGAGGGCCGCTCTGTGAGGCGGAAGCTTGGAAATGGCAGCTCAGAGGCGGAGCTGTGTCGTGAAGGCGGAGCTAGGTCCACTCAGGTGTTTTGTATAGCTGAACGGTTGCCATGGAAATTAAAGGATTTCTCAAAGAATCAAAGCAGGCGTGTTTTGATGAGGGAATAACATTAAAACATGATGTAAAACTTTAAAAAGTAGATTTTTTTTCATAATACTCTCAAAATCTGCATAAAGTTTCATAGACATTCATTAATAAAAGTTTGTAAATATGCTGAAAACCAGATTATGACAAGGAGGCTTTTTTTTGTAGAGTTAAAACCAGCTAAACCGAACTAGAGCACCTATAAAAAGTCGGATTATAGCTCACCAGCTGTCTTTTTCTTTCTTTGGCAGAGCTGAAAATGTTTAGTGCACCATGTCAGCATCATGTCTGTACAAACAAAAGCTGTGTCCGAGAGGGAAAAGCTCCGAATTGCTATTTATATGTTATATTGTTGAATAATTTATTCTTTTATTGTAACTGTACGTGAGCTTTAGGAATCCATTCTGTCATGGCAGATGAATAACTATGTGTTTTGGGAGAAGAGGCAGGGATCTGAGTGCATGTAAGAGGCGAGGAGCTAAGAATAACCGCCATTCTGTTTCTGACCCACAAACTGACCTTCAAGTGGAACCCAACAGGTTCTGATTTTCAGGACCGTCGCAAAGAACTGCAACAGCTTGCAAGAAATTCAAAGGCAAGAATGCATTCACAGAGTGCATTCAATTTGATGCACTCTTTCTTTCGATGCTCTGCAGTGCTCAATGTGTGGATTAACTGAGTTTATTTGCACAGTAAAGGGCTAAATTCATTATTTCCTCCTCGCCGCCTGAGGCGTTTCCTCAAAGCCCTCCTCCGCCTCCTCCTGCTCTGCAGCTGTGTAGGACCTTCACCTATGCCCTCCTGCTGGGCAGCCTCCCATCTTTGAAAAAAAAAAAATTTAAAGAAAGAGGCGGGCGAACAACCTCGGCTGTGCAAACACACTGACCGCGGCGCGGGCCATCAGACGTCGCCGCTAAACTCTCAAGGGGGAAAAACGGAACCAAATTTAGCTGCATTAATCTCATAACCACTTGCAGAGTTCACATCATCACCACACCTCAGCCCTTCCCCCGGAACAGAGTGCCTTTCATTCGTTAGGGGAGACGAAGAGGTGTGCAGAAGTCCGTCTTGCTGCATGTCAGGGTGTCTCCTGGTGCTTGTTTTTACTGATTACTGACCTCAGGAGGAAAACCTGGATAATCTGCAGAAACCTGCTTGGTTTTTTTTCTGATTCTCATCTTCCCCGTTCGAACATTGTTGCTGGGTATTTTTTCAAGACTGACGCAATTAGTCGGATTGATTGTGACAAATTGATTATTGAAATAATCGTCAACTAATTCAGTAATTGATTAATCGCTAACTCAAGTATACAGACTCAAAAAAAAAAGCAATTAGCTAAAACAAATCAACATAGTCAGAACAGCAGTTAAGCCTAAACTGTACAGACACATGTATATATATTTTGCATTTAAAGATAAAAACATCTTTGTCTGTAAATGTTTTACCCAGAACTCCTCAAATGCTACAGTTTTAGCTTCAACCGCTCTATAATGCTATGTTATTGCATTTAAGGTAATAAGTTGTTTATTTTGTTACTAAGAAATGGTATTTAATTAGTTGTATGTTGGTATATTTTAATGGGTTTCTAATGTATTAAAAAAGCCCCTTTTTTTTTTTTTCATCTGATTAATCGTTAGAATAATTGATTCCTCAGATAACCGTGAGTTTTTATTTTATTTTTGGACCTTTCCTACAAGCTAAAAGAACAAACAGTTGGTTCCGTCATCAAATCTAACCCACTGTGCTGCCATAACAGTAAAACGAGGATGCTTTATTTGCTCTGGAGTCTTCCACTGAGAAGTGGGGATGGTTAGTTACAGGAACCAAGGACCTTGAAGGAAAACACTCCAGGATAACTGAACATGAAAGTTAGCGGCGATTAAACTGGACGACATGATTTGCATCCGTTTTTTTGTCTTTCATGTCACTGCAAAGACAGGCCGTCCTCTGACGTGTGTGTGCGGGTGCGCGCGTGTGTGTGTGTGTGCGTGGCAGAGGAAGAAAGGTAGCCACGACGAGGCAGCGGGGAGGAATGGGAGAGCAAAATAAAAACAGGGGAAGCCACTTCTCGTGTCTTTGATATGGACATGAGCTGCCATCTGCCGCAGCTGAGTGATTTTTACTGTCTCTGTGAGCAGCAGGTCGTGCTATCTTGTACCAACAACCTAGCAGGCACTGGCTGTTACACAGAGTGTTAGATCATTTAACTGAAAAAAGGAAGAAGGAAAGTCACGTTTGGCAGGATAACAGAGGATCTGAAGCCTGTAATTTCAGCCTACACCAGGTGTTTCTATAGTCTGGATTTCTGCAGTACTTGGGGGGAAAATAGGAATTAATTTGACTCATATTTTATATGCCCTCCCACAGAGCACTTCTTTGACAAAGATACACCTAAACAACGCCTGAATGCTCCTTGATCATTACCGTAAAATGTACACTCTAGCAAGTAATCCATACATTTCATGAAATCTAAGTGAACTAGTCTGCAAATTAAGTTCCTGGTAAATAAAGGGAACAAAACGGGAAACACAGTTTGCGTCTCTTCTGACCACATGAAGAGATTGTTGAGCAAAAATCCAAGAAACTATCTGAACTTTAGCATTTCTGCTGCAATGTGAAAACTAAAGGCCTAAGAAGGAGGAGTTCAGATGATCCAAGAGCAGATTTCTCTGATAAGCAAACAGATAATGCACTTTACAGCAATGGCGTCTCAGTGTACTAACTACACAAGACTCCACTGCTGAAGAACAAGCATGTTGGCATGTTGGAGTTTAACGTTTAGTGCAGTTTTTTTTTTTAAAGTTTTTTACAAGGCCAGACGCATTGTGCCAGAAGCTAGCAAAGTGTTCAGGTTGGGATATAATGATGTGGGCTGTCTTACCATATGTGATACTGGTAGACTTTATACCAGTACCATAGGAAGGAAGAAATGTACTGGGATATTCTTGATAAGAATTTGAAGTGTGGATTCCCAAACAAGACAGTAGTTCCTAACACACTGGCAAGAAAAAACTGCCTGAAAGGCCCAGTCAATCACTTCACTTATAGAGCTGAAAATCTATTGAAATACTCAAAGACCAGAATCCATAGAAAGGATCCCCTGAACAGTCGCAGAAGAATGGGTCACATTCTGAAAACGGTGTGTGAAAATAACTGTGGCCAACATGGTAGCGTAAAAGGACCTTTGTTTTTGTTCAGGATCACCGGTGGTCTCCAGCTACACATCAGCTACAGAGCTAGCTAGCTTGATGAAATGCTGTGAGACAGCTACAGAATGTTCTGTGGCGGCCAAAGTTTCACTTTTAGGTTTCAAAACAACTTTCTTTGTTTCCTTATGTTTTTTTGTTGGGCGACTAAATCGTCTCCAAACAACAGATTTCCAAATCTGCTGTTTGTCAAGGTACTTAACCTCAATAAAAGCTCCGCGGGGGGCCTTGACCCGGATAAGCACGGGCATTGGACAGCGCCTTAGTTAGCGGAGGATGACAGTTAGACATTAGTGGAGATCAGCATCAGATCGATGGAGATGTGTTCAATATTAACAAAATAATACAATACGCTCCAAATAAACTCAGGTAGACTTTTTAGGAATATACTAAACATATCCAATCAAATGTTTAGTTAAAAGCTACTGGAGCTGCAGAGTCATGCAGCGGACAGAAAATGTGATTTTCTCATTCGTTAGATTGTAACAAACTATAAGCTTTATGTGCCAAGCAAACACATAATAGTGCGCAGTTGTGAAATTGAAGGACAATATTACCAATATACACAGATTTTTTGAGTAAATACTTTGTAAAAACAACTGACTCCCCCATTCTTCATGGCAAAATAGTTCAAACTGTGAGACTGGAAGAGGACCCTCCGTGAAAATCAGTTTTTAAGTCTCAATAAGTTTTAGATCTGGGCTTTGACTGAACCGTGCTGACCATGAGGCTAACCGATGTTTGCAATCAGATCCGTTTCTCTCCACGTCTTAGTTCTGTTCTCGTTTGTGTTGGTCTGTCACTATAAGATACACCGACATTTCTGACTATATTGGGATTAAATGTGAAAACACCTATGAATATTTTGCATATCTGCTGAGTATGCGTCCACCTCCGGCTGCTCAAAGCCTGTCTTTAGCATAAATCTGAGGATTCCAATCTCAGAAGTAAATCCCTGTTTGTATTTGGAGGATTACCAAGCGTCCCCGCAGATAAGGAAGAGGAACTTTGAGTCAGTGCCGGCATATTGGGAGGAAAATGTGAAGAGACTTTTTAAAAGGGAAAACCAAAGCAGGTGTGGGACAGAGAGCCAGCAGGAGTTGTCGTTAGGCTAACCCCTTCCTGTTCAGTCTGTACAATATGTATTTTCTGGAAGCAGGCTTTGAGTACAGACATCTACCTACTCTATCAGGAAAACTGCCACACTAAAATCCGGCAGAGAGCGACAACATTTTCAGAACAAGCCTTCACTCCTCCGTCAAGCCGAGCCATTAGGATGCAGCCCGGAGCATTCTGCGCCCGCTTTTAGTTGTTGTCATCACATTTCTCAAAATATCTGACAAATTCCCATGTTGCTTACAGTCGCTGGAAGAACAAAGCTGGAGATTAATTACAAGACTATCTCCCTTGCAGTTCTTCTGTGTCACACATGAGCCTTTATTTGCCCCCACCTCAGAATAAAATCGTGTTTTCTGGATTTTCTAGGAAAATCAGAGAGTCCAGGACTTGCTGTTGCATTCAGTTATTAAAGGGAAACTAGTCAACTTAACTTTCACAGTTCTCTTTATTCCTCCAACAAGCCAAAAGGAGATTACATGAATGGCTGAGTCTGGACGTGCCCAGGTCGTTGCCTTTGTACACAATCCTCCCTAATTCTCTTTGTAGCGGACACGCTCAGCTGTCAGTCATTCTTTGAAGCCTGCAAGGAAGCCCCGGGAACAAAGAGGATAACTGATATCAACGGCGACGGAGAAAGAGGAGTTTGAGTCTGGAGTCGGAAAAAAAAAAAAAAAAGAGAAATTAGAGCTTCTTCTCTGTGTTTTGTTGCTTCGTGCTGCGAAAAATACATTGCGTACGGCACATTTTTCGGAAATAAGCGCAGTTCACACACTGATGAGACACCTTGGTCCATCCTTGACTGATAAATAAAATTCAACACCAGACTGTTCAACATTGTTTCACAAAGTCTGTGGTTTGTGTTTAATTTAATAACATACTTATTATGCAGTCTTGACACAACGAAATGTGCTTCTATTTTCTTGTCAATAAAAATAAATAGCATATGGAACATTTGTATTACCATACTCTGAAGTTGGGCATTTATCGTATCGTTTGTCATTTATCGTGATAGACTTGTTATCACGATAAAAAGTTTGAGTTCTCGTTGTTATGATAAACTCCAATAAACAATGTTGACAGTCATCAAAACAGACATGTTTCCATGACCGCCTACTGCTGTTGGCGCAGCCATTTTGAAACGCAAATTTGGCCTCAAACATCTTAACTGGGAGTGGTCAGAGTTTCTCCCACTTTCCCACTCGGAAAGTGGGAGAAACTCCAGAGGAGTTTTCCAACTGGAAAGTCGTAATTTCCAAGTTCGGATTACAATTAATGCCTAAATGCCCTGAGTTTCAGTCATGTTGCCTGGTTGGCTGATTATGGAAGCAATCAATAGTGTATCTAATAAAGTGGCTGCTAAGTGCATCTAAATTATGACAAACGAGTTAACTGAACTGAAGTTTTAACTTGGATTCTAATCAAAATGTGTTGATTGGATTGGTTGCTAAAAATAAACAATTTACTCATCATTGAACGTCACATTTATAAATTAATGTCTAATAGACCTTTTTCACGACAACCGGAAGCTGCATCTGATAGGACTGGGGTACTTCCTGTTTTATTGGCTGTATTTCAAGTGCTCTAATAAAAATGTTTCTCCTCCGGTCCTCTTCATCATCCTTACTTAATTTGCCAGCACTTTCTTTCACTGATGAGGAGGAAATCGCAGCGGCGAATTCGCCCAACAAACGTGTGAAAGGATCCAAGTTCTTCCACGAAGAACATATCCACAGCTAACAACACATTTTATATGGCAATTATAAAATACAGGTGGGAAAGGAACGTAGATGGCTGCACGACACAATCAAAGCAGGAATAAATTGTCTAAATAACTATAGTATTGTTATATTTGCCTGAAATTATCTTACATGGCAAATGTATACAATGTACTATCTTAATTTGACGTTTACCTGCGGGTG
>CAEGAE010063461.1:0-11243 GCA_903067095.1 Girardinus metallicus | reverse complement strand
TTCAAACAGGTGCCATTGATACAGGTAATGAGTGGAGGACAGAGGAGCCTCTTAAGGAAGAAGTTACAGGTCTGTGACAACCAGAAATCTTGCTTGTTTGTCGGTGACCAAATACTTATTTTCCACCCTTATTTTCAAATAAATTCTTTAAAAATCAGACAATGTGATTTTCAGAATTTTTTTTTTCTCATTTTGTCTTTCATAGGTGAGGTCTACCTATGATGTCAATTACAGGCCTCTTTCATCGTTTTAAGTCGGAGAACTTGCACAATTGGTGACTGACTAAATACTTTTTTCTCACTGTACATTGATGGGTGAAAGTGCTTTCTGGTTGTTCTGTATGTTTAATAATTTTTTTTGCAAGTTTAATTACAAGTGCTTTTAACTTCTTTCTTCCACTCCCAACTTCTTCGGAGTTCAAGTAAAATCCTACCAATAATGTTACAGATGGAAAATTGTAGTTCTTTGAAATTACCTCATAACTTTTTGTTTTATTTTATATCTGTGTAGAACTTTGTGCAAACATAAAATTATGAGCAAAGAACAAATTCAGGTATAATCAAGACATTTACTCAAAGATTTACATATTTAAGTCAAATATTCAAATATTATTGAACAGATAAATGATGAGTGTCTCTCCAAGTCATACTTCACAACCAAAATATTCAGTTATCTTTTCATCTGGCAGGTGATGGTAATGCAGGAAGGATCAACCTTTTTGTTCAGCCAGCACCTCAAGCTGCCACCACTTCCCAACAACTCACTGACGTCTTTGTCCTCTGATCCAAAGAGAAGCAAGAACTTCCACACTTCAAAGGTGACTATTCCAGGATCACTACATCACTGAATGGTTTTCTCTAGTGCCGTCTGCCATCACCCAGCGCTCATATCGTCTCACCTTTAAAGTCTTTAAACTTCATGTATTTGGCCAGTATTAAGTATTTTCCAGGCACATAGTGTAATGTATAGCATAATATCTTCAGTTATTATAAAAATGCTATACAAATCAAATATGAATTAAAGAAACTTTTACTTTGCAATTGAATTAAAGAGGCTCAATTTCAATGCCTTGAAATTGGGCCTCTAATAAAATTGGGCCTTTAGGAAGTCATCACAACATCACTCCTCTATTAACACTATAACAATGTTTTTATCAGTGGTGCACTAAAAGTAGCTCAGCATATGTGCAGGAGCCAATTTATACTCTGGTGTTCTTTGGATGCAACTCAGCATTCACTCTCCTCCAAACATAACAAGTTGTGTTGATAACTCTCTCATCTTTTTAAGTGGGAGAACTTGCACAATTGGTGATTGACTAAATACTTTTTCCCCCACTGTACATGTAAGCTAGCATTCAGTCAGAAAGACACTGAAATAACAGAAATGATGATGCCCTGTGACATTAACAGTGAAAATGTTTTCGGATGTGTAATAATAAAGATAATGGTGATAATTATACTGAATTAAATGGGAAATTATTCCAAGACAGAAAAATATTAGCCTATAGAGTTTTATGACTTATTTGTGCACGAAAGAATTGCCTTTATAGTATTTGTTTTCAAATAATGCTGAGTAGACTTTGTGTCCTTCTAAGCTTTATTTTTAGCTTGCCATAAAATTACTGTTTGCAGAAGTTACAGCTCACAGGTATTGTCTTGTAATTTAAGTGAAACATGGCTTTGCCAAAATGGATGTATTATCATTGTAAGTAACCAAAGAAATAACACTAATTTATCGCATTACTTGACGGAGGAATTACTGATTTCTTTGTACACCATGAGAATATAAGAATTTCTGATTCTGAATTTAAGCCATATTTTTTAGAAATTCAGTAAGAAATAATGGCGTTACGACATTTTTGTGACAATCCTGCTCATCTTGTTTCAGAACAGTATGGCTCAATCCACAGTAATGGCACCATACTGGGTGTAGCTGATGTTAGGCGATATCCAATATAGTAACGTATGTCAATTGAGAAATCTGATACCACTCCATTTTTGTTTACATATTGTGAAGAAGGAAGTTGTACTTGTTTTCTTCAGAGGTTTTGTTCCCATTCCCTTCTGTAGTTCTTGGTGCAGTGCCACCACAGGCGAGGGGGGAGTACACATTTTTCAGTTAAGCTGAATCGTTTTGACAGTGCAGTGTGAAAGCAAATTACACCACTCCATTTTTGTAACAAATGTTGCAATTTTGGTCTCCAATCGAACCAAGTCTACCAGAGCACCAGGTGCAAAAACCCCCTTTGTCATAGGATTTGTATAGGGTCACTCTACTCATCTCTTTAATATTGATAGTCAAGAGACGCTAAGTGCTGTTGCCGCAGCTTATTGATGTCAGGCAGCTGAGGAGGGGAAGCAGGCTAACTGCAATGCAAGAGTGCACTGAAGTTCTGAATGAGTTCTGCTGAGGGCCACTGGGGTCGCCAGCCGAAGCACAAAATGAAAGGTCTGAGTGGTGGTTGGGCAGGGCTGTAACACAACCCGTCGTCTAGACGACTTTAATGGGTTTACTGCGTTGGTGAAATTTTGACAACAGGGCTGGAGGTTAGACCCGAGGACAAATGGCCCCCATCATTGAAACTAGTACATTTCCTCCTTTCTCCTCATTGCCTCTTTCTTCACTTTTAAAGTCTAGCTGTTGAAAAGACTACCTCATCCCAATGAACAGCTCTGCTCAAAAGAAGTTGTGCTTTTACTCTCACTGATAACTGCTGACGAGACCCGTTTGATTCTCTCTCAAGAATAGTGCTCTTTTCACAGATGGTAATGCAGGGCGGCATGTATGTTTTCTCTTGTATAAAAGGCACAGGGTTAATCTTCTACTGACCTAGCCACCAAGTTTTTGCTAGCTTTGTTCTTCAAATAGATTTAAGTCCTTTTAGTACAAAATAAGTCCTCCAGACAGTTGTTCTTTGGCTGTGGGTTTTGCTAGATACCTGGGTTAAACACTGAATGACAAAAAGTATCTGCATTGTTTTTTCTCAACATTCAGCTATATTTACAGCTCTTTTGTTGGAAACTATTTGGTCACAGTTGCGGAAGCCTGTCCAAACATCAGCCCCTCATTATGTTTGCCCACTGACCTAAGGAGGGATTTCCTACTTCCTTGTGTCTGAATGCTTTTGAGCTTTTCTATTTGGGCTTTCTTTTGGGCTTTCTGGGCTGAGTTAGGGTTATTTTGTATTTTTCTTAGAAAGTTTTCATGTCATAAATTACATGCTTTTTTCCCAACGGTTCTTAATGACAAAATAACATGACACCAATATACAGTTATGATCAAAACTGATGATAATTTAATGACAGACTTAGATTTAAAGTTGTTTTCTTTCAACCAAGAAGTTTACTTCCGATTGTCCAAGGGCTATCATTTTGAAAAAAAAAAAAAAGATAGATGTTACATTTAATATCTAACATTATTCATACCCTTCTTAATAGTCAATGGAAAAACCTCAACTGGCATTAAAGCCCCTCAAATGCTTCTTATAAATTGTTGACATGCTTTTTGCATGTCTCCCCAGGAATCTTTAACTATTCAGCCATTGTGATGAGCTCTAATCTTTGAGATTAGATGGGCTCTTTGCCATCACCCCAATCTTTAGCTCCCATCAGCTAAAAATTGGTGGGAACTAAGGATAGCTTCCACCAATCTTTAAGGTCACTGTTCTGACTGCGGCCCAACCACAGTCAGATCTTCAAAGCTTTAATAATATTAAACATATTATGTTTGTGTGCTAACTAGTTATTTTATGCCATTTAGCTTTGAGTTTTGAGTAACTGAAATTTTCAGCGTTACCCAAGCCAAAGGTTTTCTGCAAATTTTGACAATCTTGATGTTATCTTATTTGTTCATAATCATGATGCTATTTACTTTGATTAGGTTGCCTATATAATTCACTGCAAAACACCTCCAAAGTATGTTGGTCCCACCTCCATGCTTGGGGGTGTGGATAGTGCTCTTCCATTATCCACACCCCTTTCTAAAGTTATCAAGCACCAATGAAAGCATAACAAATTAACCGTATCATCCTAGACTTTGGGAAACTAGGTGCCCAACTAGCTCACCAAACATGTTGATCCATTCGAATTGTGGGAAATTAAGAAATTTGTCTTGTGAAATGTAGGCAATCAGTATGCATGGCTATGAAATCTCAATCACCCACAGACTGTGTGCATGGAGTCAACACGCTCACAGAACACAGAGTACACACAAAGGAAACACAAAGAATGTATGTTTGTATACACAAACCATGACTATCTTTGTTTTTTTTTGCTTGAAAGCCATACATTATTCACCTTCCGGCTTGGTGCCTAGTAGAGACAAATATTTTATTTGTCATTGCACTGTGTACCATATTAGATACAATATTTAAAGTATTATTGACATGCTATACATGTCAATAATGGCTTAGGTGCTTAAGCTCATGAAGAGTGATTGAGACATTTGTAATTGTAAAAAAGTAAAGATGTCAAGAAAATGTATGTAAATCAGAATCAAAATCGTTTAAATTTTCAGCTAATATTTTTCTGATATGGTCCAAGGATTGTGTTAAGTATCATCCATGTCATGATGAGGATTTAACAGCAGCTTTTGAACAACATGCTTAAAGTGGAAACACCATCACAAAACATGCCCTGAAAATGAAAGCTTCCACATATAAAAGTAGACAACCTTAGACAAAACCAAGGCTGTATAGAATGTCATGTTAAGCATTTTGATGGATCATTTCCACCATTACTTTCAGTTTGTAGCATTGATTCAGCAAGATACCATCCATTAAGCCCAGGTTCCTGAAGACATACAGCCATGCTGTATTCAGTATTGAAAAACAAATAAATACCTAAAGACCTTAAAGATGTGCTATTGGAGCACTTAAAGGAACCTCAAGGCATCAAATACACAACCGAACCCAATAGAACATTATGCTATACAGTAAGATCTATTCCACACAAAGCTGGATGTCTGGGAAAGCGATTTTTTTATGCATTTTGGCCTTTCATCCACACAAAAACTCGTTTAATGTCACTAAAAATGTATAATTTATAAAACCAAAATGGAGATTTGAAAAAAAAATTGTATTTGTGTTTTTCGTGTGTACATTGGAAAGCAGAGATTTAGAGACTCACGCAAAACAGTCCGTAACAAATAATGAATCAATACAGTGTGATGCACTGCCCTTTATAGGTTTGTCATGTATAAAACAGTGCTATTTGTGAGGATAAAAACTTCATGTGGATAAAAACTTTTCTGAAACTGATCCTGTATTATTTTTTTATACAATATAGCGGAAATAATTGATTTTTATGAACTACGTGCATACAAGGCCTAAAGACTATTTAAGATTTGATTGAGCTGCATAGATACTTCTGAATAAAAAATTAGAAGCAAGCCAAACAAGATATATGTGACCAGGAATTTAAATTTTTGGGACAGTACTGAATAATCCAAAGTGTCAGAGGTCAGAGATAATTTAAATCTGGTTCACCTCAAAGTGCAGATTCTTTTGAGTAAGTCATTTAGAACTCTTACTCAACAAAAACCAGATTAAAATTTGTGCAAGATGTTCTTCATCTGAACTATAGTGTGTCACAACCATTTTGGGAACCTTAGCCATAACAGGAAGTTCAGAGAAGCCTGGCTAAGAACTGATTAGTTTAAAATGTTTGCTTTTTTTTAGATGAAAGCAGATGGTAAACGTTTCTTTAACCTGATCCAAATACCTTGAACAGTTTACTGAGCAGAAAAATTTAGGAGATTCTCAGAAACCAAATTTGCACGAAGAAGCGGCTTATTTTCTTCGTTTTCCTTCATGTTTATTGAAGATGTTTTGTTTTTGTTTTTTTATCTGTAGGATTGCTTCAAAGGAGGTAAAACTGACCTCCTCACAACAGCCACAACCACTAGCACAAACAGCAGCAACTTTTCCAAGCTCCACAAACCTTCCAAGGACCACAAAGACAAGCCTTTAAAAAACTTGAAAGACCCCAAAAGTGCCTTTAGAGACTCTAGCTGGGAATGCTCAAAAGTCCCCAAAGAATCTTCAAGGAAACCCAAAGAGAATCAGCCATTGAGAGATAGCAATCCTAAGATGGGTTTTAAGGAACCCAAGTCTTTGTCCAAGGAGCATCGAAGTGAGGGAGTGACCCATGGATCAGGCTTAAACAAGCGCCTCTCTGTGTTGGACAGTGATGATCTTATGACCAAAAAACGCAGAAAGGGGTATCTGGGATCATCCGTGAAGCAGACATCAGGTTCAGACTCTCATTATTCTGACAAGAAAAAATTGCAGATGGCAACAACTAAACTACGCCCAGAACTGGATGAAGCAGAGCGCAAGAAAGTGTCCAGGCTTCCACCGTTCCAGGAGTTGGTGGACCCCAACGACTCTGATATGGAAGATCAGACCAAGTCAGATGTAAGTTGAGCACATTACCTCTCCATTCTTTGGTGTAAGAGTTTTAAGAAGCAAATGAGTTAACAGGTAAATGTTACTACACCAGTAACATTTACCTGTTAACTCATTTATTAACAGGTAAATGTTAACAAATGAGTTAACATTTACCTGAAGTTTCCAGTGAAACTTCAGAAGGGGGAAATGTTGGTGGCCAGTCCTTCTTTGGTGTGGAGTACCATAAAATCAAAGGACCAGCAGGAAGAAAGTCTTAATGGTGGTCTGGCAAGCTGTTGGGGGCTGGGTGAAGGGGTGGACACCTAATAAACCGAGGTAGGAGTTCAGCTGTATGTGTGGCCAACAGGAAATGATCAAAGCTGTGAAGAATAGTTGCGTTTTGCAGTTGCCTTTATGACCAAAACAGCATCATTTCACCAAAATGTAGGAACACTGCTTATTTTGTATCGTTCCTCTGCACGTACAGGAAAGAAAAACGTCCTGTTAGTGCCACTGCAGGGAAAAGTTTTCCTGGAGTGGCTCTTTTCATTAGTAGAGACATTTGACTGAGTTGCCTGGTCCACACACAATTGGTGGAGAACCTCCCCATAAAAAAAGGCGGTAATAAAGCCAAATAGCAGACAAGAAAAATTTATGGTTTTACAACACCGGAGGAGAAAAAAAAGATGCTGCCATGAATGGCAAAGAGTTTGACTTTAATCTTTGTGAGAGAGGGAAAAGGGTGAGTGTGTGTGGTTAAAGTCTGACTCCCACTGCTTTGAGTAGTTTTCTTTAATGCATTGCTGTTTTTATTTATATTTTTAAAAGTTTGTGTAAAAGGGGAAAAGGGGTGTCTTTTCTGCATGCTCCTGTGGAAAAGCAGCTGATTCTGACAGGGGTGTTATTAACAAGTATGATCCGAAGCAGTGTTTCTTTATCTGTGCTGTATGGACAAAGCCTTTCAACTTTTATCATACAGGGAATGGGGATGGTAAGGGTTGTAAAAGGAGATGTAGGGTGACAAATGCCAGGTGTTTGATTCTCCCCAAGCTACCAACCCCGGTGGCCGACCACCAGGCCAACAGACCGCTGCTCTCATTTACTTGTGTTATCAGACTTCTAAAAGGAATCAGATAGAGCTGCACAATTTAATGTGAAATTTATCAAAAAACTTTTGTTTGCAATAAACCATTTATGTTTTCTGTGTTGGTAATATATTTGATGGAACTTTTTTAATGCAGCATAAAATGCTTCATAATCTTGAAATGGAAAATAATGAATGGCTGGTGACCTCAGAGCTAGAGATTGGTGCTAAGGTCACCAATCTAAGACCAGTACCCTACCTCAACCTTACTGGCGTCTGACTGGAAGTGGAGCTCTGTGCCTGTTATTGATGCACCCACTGAACCATCTATATGGTCTGTCAAGAGTCATTCTTGTTTCATCCATAAAACCTTTGAAAAATCTGTCTTCAGATATTTCTCTGCCCAGTCTTGAGGCTTCGGCTGAAATCTGGTTCAGTGGTGGTCGAGTCTCAGCCTTCCTGACCTTGGCCATGTTGCTGAACTCTGAATATCTGGTAATTCTAGGTACTACAGGGAGGTAGTTGTTATGGAATATGACAAAACTGGAAAGTACTGGAAAGGACTTCCTGATGGCTTTACGCATGATTTTTCTCAAATCCTTGCATCTTTTTTTTCTCAACATGTTCACTGAACACTGTTGACTATTTGCTAGAAAAGATTAGATAGTTCTGTGATGACACCCCAATATTTTTGCAGTTTTGTGGATTCTGCATCCCTCTGAGAGACTTTTGGTAATTTTTGACGTTTCAGAGTCATTTACATCTCTTTTTGGCATACCTGTCAAGTCTCCCTTTTTGGCTGGGAAACCACTGTATTTTGCTCCTGTAAATAATTAGTTTTTTTACCGTAAATTTCCGTATCATAGCAATTATGTTGCCAGCCCCCTCGCCTCCTCCCACTTTGATGGTAGCAGCAAACTGCTACAAATTTCCCCTTCTCTCCAAGCCAAAACCCATTTTCCCTAAAGAAATAAATCTGCCTAATAATTATGTACACCTTGATTTCAGGTGTTGACCAATCCCACCTCATTAAATAGTTACACAACACCTGCTGTGATTAAATCCGTTAAGCAATCAAGTTTATCTACCTTGAAATGAGAAAAATCTGCCTAAAAATGATAAAATGGTCAATATACTCCCTTGCCTAATAAGTGTGCACACTGTGTAAATTATATATATACACAGTGTGAAATATTTTAAGCCTTTTTGTTCTTGTCACTTTAATTAAGGCATACAAATAATGAAAACACAAAATTCATCCTTCCATCCATTCATTTTCTTCCGCTTATCCGGGGTTGGGTTGCGGGGGTAGCAGCTTAAGAAAGGAGGCCCAGACTTCCCTCTCCCAAGCCACTTCTTTCAGCTCTTCCGGGGGAACCCCCAGGCGTTCCCAGGCCAGCCGAGAAACATAGTCTCTCCAGTGTGTCCTGGGTCTTCTCCGGTGCCTCCTCCCGGTGGGACGTGCCCGGAACACCTCACCAGGGAGGCGTCCAGGAGGCATCCTGACCAGATGCCCGAGCCACCTCAACTGGCCCCTCTCAATGTGGAGGAGCAGCGGATGTACTTTGAGTCCCTCCCGGATGACCGAGCTTCTTACCCTATCTCTAAGGGAGAGCCCAGACACCTTACGGAGAAAACCCATTTCGGCCCCTTGTATCCGCGATCCCGTTCTTTCGGTCATGACCCAAAGCTCATGACCATAGATGAGGGTAGGAACTTAGATCGACCGATAAATCTAGAGTTTTGCTTTTTGGCTCTGCTCTCTCTTCACCACGACGGACCGGTACAGTGCCCGCTTCACAGCAGACGGTGCGCCAATCCACCTGTCGATCTCCCGCTCCCTTCTTCCCCCATTCCACTTGGGACAGGACCCCTCCCTGCTCAAGACCATGGCCTTGGATTTGGAGGCACTGATTCCCATCCCAACCGCTTCACACTCGGCTGCGAACCGATCCAGCGAGCGCTGCAGTTCATGACCTGATGGAGCCAATAGTACCACATCATCCGCAAAAAGCAGAGATGTGATCCTAAGGCCACCAAACAGATCCCCTCAACACCCTGGTTGCGCCTAGAAATTCTGTCCATGAAAGTAATGAACAGAATCTGTGACAAAGGGCAGCCCTGGCAGAGTCCAACTCACACCGCAAACGAGCCCGACTTACTGTCGGCAATGCGGACCAGACTCCGACACCAGTCATACAGCCCGTATCAAAGGGCCTGGTACCCCATACTCCTGGAGAACCCCCGACGGGGCTCCCCGAGGGACACGGTCGAATGCCTTCAAGAATTCCACAAAACTCATGTAGACGGGTTGGGCGAACTCCCATGCACCCTCCAGGACCCTGCTGAGGGCATAGAGCTGCCAGTGTTCCACGACCAGGACCAAAACCACACTGCTCTTCCTGAATCCGAGGTTCGACTATCTGACAGACCCTCCTCTCCAGAACCCCTGAATAGACCTTGCTAGGGAGGCTTAAGAGTGTGACCCCCCTGTAATTGAAGTACACCCTCAGGAGCCCCCTTTTTAACACAGGGGGACCACCACCCCAATCTGCCAGTCCAGGGGAACTGCCCCCGATGTCCATGCAATACTGCAGAGTTGTGTCAGCCAACCCAAACCTACAATATCCAGAGTTTTGAGGAACTCCAGGTAAATCTCATCCACCGCCAGGGCCCTGCCACCGAGGAGCTTTTTAACCACCTTGGCGACCTTGTCCCCAGAGATTGGAGAGCCCGACCCAGAGTCCCCAGGCTCAGCTTCCTCAATGGAAGGCCTGTTGGCGGGATTAGGAGGTCTCCGAAGTATTCTGCCCACTGGCCTACAACGTCCTGAGTCGAGGTCAGCAGCACACCATCCCCACTATAAACAGTGTTGGTGCTGCACTGCTTTCCCCTCCTGTGATGCCGGATGGTGGACCAGAAATGCTTCGAAACTGTATGGAAGTCTTTCTCCATGGCCTCTCCAAACTCCTTCCACGCCCGAGTTTTTGCCTCAACAACCACCTGAGCTGCATGCCACTTCGCCTGCTGGCACCCATCAGCTTCTTCTGGAGTCCCACAGGCTAAAAAGGCCCGATAGGACTCTTTCTTCAGCCTGACAGCGTCCTTCACCGAAGCTGTCCACCAATGGGTTCGAGGGTTGCAGCCGCGACAGGCACCAACAACCTTGCAGCCACAGCTCCGGTAAGCCGCCTCGACAATGGAGGCATGGAACATGGTCCACTCAGACTCAATGTCCCCCACCTCCCCTGAACATGTTCAAAGTTCTGCCGGAGATGTGAGTTAAAGCTCCGTCTAACAGGGGACTCCGCCAGACGTTCCCAGCAGACCCTCACAACACGTTTGGGCCTGCCAGGTCTGACCAGCATCCTCCCCGACCAACGGAGCCAAATCACCTCTCTTCACCCGAGTGTCTAAGACATATGGCCGCAGATCCGATGAAACCATGACAAAATCCATCATCGACCCAATCTCCAAGCACCCAACCCCTTTGGCCCCTCTCATAGGTGGCATGGGAGGAACACAAAATTCTGTGTTTCAGAAAATTTTTATATTGTAAAAAATCGAAATACATGGAAAGTTGAGTGGAAGGAAAAAGCAGCCCACTCCTTGTGACACTTCTTTTATTCCTTAAAATAATTTTTCAATTTCCGTTGCAGGCTGCACAGTGGCGCAGTTGGTAGAGCTGTTGCCTTGCAGCAAGAAAGTTCTGGGTTCGATTCCCGGCCCGGGGTCTTTCTGCACGGAGTTTGCATGTTCTCCCTGTGCATG
>CAEGAE010063450.1:0-20018 GCA_903067095.1 Girardinus metallicus | reverse complement strand
CCTTATAAAAGTCTAAAAACAAAATAAAGCTGTTATCATTTATTAATTCTGAATAGTCTAGTAGATCCAGCACAAGCATTAGGTTGTTTGTGATCTTGTAAGTCATTTCATCCAGCCTTATTCAGTATATTGAATTACATGACTAACTGCACATTACTTGATATTCACATTTCTTTGCTGGTGTTACTTAAAAGTGTTTTTTAAGAATTTTAATATCCCATTTGAATCTACATGCAAATACTTGATATAATGGAAACACTGAGAAAAGGGGAAAAAAGGTTTGTGAAATGCAGAGTATTACAAAAGAGATTCAATGTTATTGTAAGTACAAACAGGATAACAAAATGAACAGTGAATATATATAATATACTTCATAGCAGTTACTCAGACATCAGTCTTGTTTGCCTTTACTGGTGATGAAAACTGGTCACTCTAGAGAAGAGGAAGACCAGCTCTGCTCAGTCCAGGATCACTGTGGTGTCAGGGAGGACAATAAATTTTGCAGGTAGATTTTTGCATATCTGGTCCTCCGGTTTCCAGATTTAACTGAGTACTGTAAATAAAAAGTTGGTCTGTGCTGTGATGATCCGGCAGACCGTGGACGGATGGACACCGTACCGGTCAGCAGGTCCAGGTTCTTGGATCCAAAGGAAAGGTACTTGGTAGAGCGGCTCAATCAAGACTCAGAAACACGTACTGTTACGATGCAAACCTGAAAAATTCAAAACAATAAGTGTTCATATTTAGCCACACAAAGTAATCAAAAACTAATAAACCCTAAGCTCTTTTTGAGAGTTTTGCTTGAAAATAAATTGACAATATCTCAGGAAATTAAATGTTTAAGTGAAACAGTTCATGTATCACAATTAAATAAACTGCAAAAATATTTCAGAGGTGTAACAACACTGAAGTAACTGAGTAAGAGTAAACTGAAACATTCATTACTTAGAAAATGCATGTTAAAATCTGAATATTTTTTGAAAGTCTGTAGCTGAAATTAATTTAAACTACTATCAAACGCAGTACAGGGTTTGCCTATTATCTGTACCAACATTAATACAAAAAAATTATGCATAGAAGAGATATTAGTTTATAAAATTCCAGGCAAACCTAAATTGACCATTTTAATAATGAAAAGCAGCCCTCAAAAAAAGTGAAACATGGCAGTTGTTCACATTATGTTAATATTTAATTTCAAGTCAACACATAAAAACTGTGCTTGTTGTGTTTTATTAATTAATTCTAGTAAAGATAACATGATTTTGTCACATATTAACCTAAAGAAATAATTTTATTTATAATTAATTAATTAATTTACCAGCAAGTATTTAGCTGTCTTTATTCCTCTCATCATCAACAATAAGTCCTGAGGATTTGGTAGCATTTCCTCTTTATTTGCAAAAGTTATGAGGGGGGCCCATATATTTTAGCTGATTTAAATAATCTGTTCTCCCCATAACATGAGAGGAAATTAATTTACCAACAACTGTGTTTATTCTTCTCTTTATCAACAACAAATCCTGTAAATATGGTCATTTTTGCTGATTATTTGCCAGAGTTATGAGGGGGGAACCATATATTTTAGCAACCTGAAATTGTCTGTTCCCCCTCCATAAAATGGGAACAAATTAATTTACCAGCAAGCCTTTTACTGTGCTTATTCCTCTCATCATCAGCAATAAATCCTGTAAGTTTGAAAACATTTGCTCAACTTTTGCCAAAGTTATGAGGGGGGAACCATATATTTTGGCCACATTATAAAGAGAAATTTGCTTTTTACATATCCAGACATCAGCATCTCAGCTTTAAGCCACATTTTATAGAATCCAGTAACATCGATGGTCACTCTACTCACCAACTGCTCCAACCAGACCCAAAAAAGGTTTTGTGTCTTTATTATTTGCTATATTAAAGACACATCATATCATAATTTAATGAATAAGACCTTCTGGCATTCACATGTAAGCTTTGGCTTTATTCTTTGCACAAGAAAAGAAATTGGTGCATCAGTACCCTAACCCCCTCCCGCTCCTCTTCATCCCCATCAACTTGCAACACAAAGTTACACCCTTGGATTACGATACCTAATTGCTGGCGTTTGGCTGTGACTTATAAAATGTGCCAGCTCAACCATGAAGGAATATACGCAATGAAGCTTACCGGAAAATGCAAACCATCCCAAAAAGCAATACAAAACGGTGTAAGGAGAACTCCACACAAGACCTCGTTTATTTATTTATTTATTTTACAATTCTGTTAGCTGCCGATTAAACTGAAAGTTACAACCTTGACATGATTATGAGTTGTTTTATCGAGAAATCGATCAGAAAATGGTGGGACCCGCCTCTCTGGCTGCAGTGCGTGCTCCCGAGCCCTAGCTGGCAGCTGCAAAGTGCTGCGCGCGCTCCCGCGAGCTGCGCGCGACGCTCGTTGGGAAGGGAGGCGCCAAAGAGGAAGAATATTCAACTTTACTGAGTGTGTGAATGAAAACAAACCGTGACAAGTATACTCGGAACATCAGCGTTCGTCATATGAAACCGTGACCCAGCAGTTTATCCTCCCGAGGGACGGAACACATCGTTTCCTGCGTGGGACAAAGTTCGGAGGTAAGAGCGCCCCTAGCTCTGTTAGCCAGCTGTAGCTAACATCGGCTTGCAGCTGAACTTTAGTCAAGTTTACTTTTCGGAAAACAAGTTGGCTGGCCTTGGTTATTGCGTCACGAAAATGTTTTATGATTGATTCGTTTCAGTTACTCTCTGCTGTGGTGCGGCTAAAGAAAGCTGCTCAGGTTAAGTCGCCCTACGAAGAGATGAAATGTCAGGTGTGGATGACACTAGCAGTTGTCATGGCAGCAAAGCTGGGGAGACATCTATGTTATGTTCCACACCCAATTCCACCGGCAGTGTTCAGACTTCAGGCACAAATAAGTGTTACCACTTTTAGAAGAAGCTCAAAATCTTTGAGCAACATCACGATGATCGTGTTCAGAACAAACAAGCATACTTGTCCATCTGGAATAACTAGGTGTGTCTAATCTGCAGGTTTTACTGTTGCTTCATTCCAAAAAATAATGCTACTATTCAGATATAGTTGTGCAGTTAAATCAGCAGCTAGTGAGGACATATTCAAAGAAATATACTGTAAGTAGGTTAAATAAGAGTTACAAACTGGTATGTTCTTGTGAACACTGTCGTGCACTGTTTGAGGTAAATAAATCTGGGCTTTTTATTTTACAACAAAATATCTAAAAAGGTGACTCGGTCTTCACTGGCTTCTGTCATGATTTAAATTGAACTCCAAGTACAGAAAAACCTCACAGTCATTATTAACTCACAATGATTTCTTTGCAAAACGAATATGGAGCCGGTACTTTGTTGAAAATCAAGTACTTGAATTCAAAGTATGACGGAGGCAAAAAGGAAATCACAAGAAAAACATCAAGACAATATGGCTGAACAACAAAGGGGGAAAAAAAAAAAAGTCAAATGAGGGGAAAGTGAATCGTGATCAGAGTATCAGGATGAAATAACCAGACCAAAATAGAACTGTTCAATATTAGGTCAATCATTTACATAGACAATTTAGTCTATGTAAATTTTGTAACCATGGGAACAGTGTTGACATTTACATGTTCACACACATGTTCAGGTGTTGTGCTATAAGCATTTCTGTCATTCCCATGTTAAAGGGCGGCATACGTTCTCTTTTACAATGGCCTCATACAGTATGATTTACAACATTTGTTATGAAAGGCAATCATTTTCTGCTTCATTACCAAAACTGAGTCACCATTAAAACCCAGCACCTGGACTGCTTCTATTAACATTTGTGAAAGAACGAGTCTCTGTCGGGGGCTCAGTGAATTCCAGCAGGCTTCCATGGGAAGTCCAGTCAAACTTCTCCACTACTGAATACTACACAGACTACTAGGGATGTTATAGCAAAGTGAAAGCATGAGAACGTCAGCTGTCAGAAAATAATTTTTTTCCCGTCTAAGTGAAGCAACTTCCTCCACATGGCGTATTCTCAAGCTGTAAACTGAACTTTTCTGGCTTATGCCACTCTGTTTTCTTGTCATTGTATTAAGGCCTGATTTGTAGATTGCACAAGTAAATGTTCTGACATTGTTCTCCAACTAGAAAACTTCTGAAACCAATCAGCTGCTTTGAATTTTCAGCTTTTCACAGCACCAATTCGCAACAGATATTGTCTCAGACTAAAAATAACTCTGAGGGATTACTTTAAAAGGGGAGGAATTACATATAAACACTAAAATGTTTTGATTTCTGCGATTTAATAAAAGCAGATAGGAATGGGTGATATCGACTTAAGGTTTTATCAGGATACTTTGTGGCACTACTAATGTGATAAAAGTGACAATAAGAACTATTTATTACTATTTTGGGTAACAGTATAGCTGTGACTGCATGGCACAGCAATCAAAGCTGCACAAACACAAATGCTGCTTTTAAAAAATACACTCATTTGTTTGTTATGCACTTCTGTAGGACGCCAGTCACAAAAAGAAGTATGATATGTATCACTAAACTGCAGACAGTAACTACATTTAATCATATTTTCAAATTTATTGATATTTATTTATACACCTTTGTTGAACAAACAGTGGAGAAAAAAAGCAGAACTAATAATCCTAACAATAAGGACAGTTTTAAACATCAATTGGAATTTATTGTGTCAATGATGAATCAAAATTCTTATAAGAAATTCAAGATATTGAACCAACCTTATATTCAAAGGCCTATAAAAAAAATCCTTCAGCTTGCTTTACAGTTATGCCTTATTTTTTGTATTTACCACATAAAATCCCAATAAATATCATATCATCCAAGTATCTTCAATGAGATGTTGTGGATGATGATTTCGATTGTGATTGTGATCCTGTGAGCTGGTAGTAGTCAGTAAATATGTTTCCATCCAATTGTCATGCAGATTTTGAGCGAACTTTTAAAATGTTGCAAAAAGGATAAAAAGATGTGAATTACATGCATTTCCCTCTACTGGTTTGGAGCGCATCAACCAGGCAACACAAAGCGTGATTTTGTCAGATGTTGACTCTACGAACGGCTGTAATAAACCAGGTGCAGAGGTTGCAAACCAGCATGAACCACACATTTCAGAAAAATGGAGGGACTCCTCCCCTCAGAGCTGGAGGGGAGGAGTTATAATACAATACTAGCTGCAGTTTTTTTTTCTTCTTTTTTTTAAACTGCATCATCATCTCTCATGCCTATAGTAAGTGCTATAGGCATGAGGGCATCATACACTCATAGGAGTGTATGAGAAAAAAAAAAACATTGAATGGAAACACGGGTACTCATGCAACGAATTTGCTCCTCCTCTTTAAATCTATGGATTTATTTCACTTTCATTCTGTGTATAACTTCTTCTGTGTATCATGTGAAAACTCTTCCTCTCCCTCAGACATGGAGGCAGACAGTGTGAGCATATGGCCACGCATGGAGCCCTTCTTACTGGGTGCCCTGCAGGTGAATGCACTGACTGCCGGTTGAAGGCTTGACATCATCCAGACACGTGTAGATGTGTGAAATGACCCAGACTGTGGCTCCCACAGGTGGCTCCCACCTCCAAGCTCAGCCTGCACTACCTACGGAAGATGGCAATCTATGTCCAAACTCGGGAAGGCTGCTTTCCTGTCCTGGGCTGGTCCATGTGGCGGCACATCGCCTGTGGGAAGCTGCAGCTTCCAGAAGACCTGGCGTGGCTCTACTTTGAGACATTCGACCTGCTTTTGGGTCACACTCCAGAGGAAAGGCTGGAGCGGGCTGAGTGCATGTCCCAGTCCTCCTCCAAAAGCGAGCTGGACCAGCAAAGAAGTAAGGTAAGAGGGCACCAGTGGTGGAGAGCGGTAAAACCAATGATTGTTTCTCATGTAACCCAGGGTTGACGCTGAGCCGTTGTGTCTTTGTCCCCAGTTGTCAGTGGACACGCTTCAGTTCCTCCTCTTCCTCTACATCCAGCAGCTGAACCGCGTGTCTCTGCGGACGTCTCTGATCGGTGAGGAGTGGCCCAGTCACCGAACTCGCTCCCCATCTCCATCGGAGCGAGAGACCAAGGCCAGCTCTCAGAACAAGGTGACGGACACTAAAGACAGGACCGACCTGACTGAATGTAGAATGTTTATGTTGTGAAACTGGAAGCACAGGGCTTATCACCATCTCCTGCTTATAGCCTTTCTTTGTTGCTGGTTTTGTTTGTCAGAATTGGGACGATCAGGCTCATCTGTCGTTCGTTCAGAACCACTTGGCAGATATTTTGGAGCTGCTGGTAGAACCGGGGCAGTTGTCTCAGTTGGGACAGGCCCAAAGAGACTCCCAGGTGAGTCTATGCTATCTTACTAAGAAGACTTCAAGTTGCAAAGGGACGATCAACGTTATGTTAAATCCCATAAACTGGGAACGGGATGCCACTCATGTTCATGTGTGTTTGAAGACAGAGAAGAGAAATATTTTTGACAATGTACAGCTGTTAGCTTTGCATATTGTTTGTATACCTGTAACCTTGCATGCTGTGTTGATATTTAGGAACATTTTTTGGTTTCTTGGTGCTTGAGACCAAGCACCAAGAAACCTGACCTGTTGTTTCAGGTCATCAAATAAACACACTAAACATCATAAAGTCTTACTGATGCCAAGTTTAAAGGAGGAGCTGTGTCTTGAAGGCGGGGCTAGGTTCAACCAGGCTTCTTGCAGCTGAATGGTTGCCATGGGAAATAAAAGGGTTTTTCAAACATGCATGGAAGAGTTAAAGTAACACTCTGGGTATGTTTCTGATGAGGGAATAACATTACAACATGATGTAAAACTCAAAAAAGTTGATTTTACACAATACTGCCCCTTTAAAGCCCATATATGTTCTTGTTCACCATGTTTTCTGACAGGATGTGTTCTGAATTTCTGTGCCGTAGAAAAGTTTAAAGCGTTGTAGTTACCCTTCTGTCATCAGATCTCCCTGGAAGCCGTGCGGAGTTTAGGCCTCCTCCTGGAGGGCACGGTTGGTCATGGAAAAGGCATCCAGCCCATCCACAAGCTGTTGACCAAAGGGCCCCTCCAAACACCGTCTGGCTACTCCATCCTGAGCCGCTCCTTCCTTCTGCACAAACTTCTCTCATGTCTCCAACAAAACCTCACCCTCAACCCCTTTGGGATGACCGCCTGCCTCCGCTCGGGGAAGAAACTAGCCTGGGCTCAACAAGGTGTCACTGAGTCTTCTGGCATTCCGACTCCTTCAGCCTTCAATCTGCTTGCCTGAAAGTTTTTGACTCCCTGCCTGTTGTCTTTTCATTCCAGTGGAAGGAGCCATGAAGAGAGCCAAGATAGCCCGCAACACCCACATGGCCCCACCTGGTAGCAAGATGGTGCTGATGTCCCAGGTCATCAAACAGACTCTGGCTAAAACATCCGACAAGCTGACCGGTGCCAACATCAAGATCCACAGATGTTCTGATGCCTTTATATACCTCTTATCTCCTCTCAGGTGTGGCCAGCTTCTCTTAAAGCTGGGAGCGCATTTGGCAGTGGCACTGATTTGTCTTAATGTTAGCGCCATGCAATATGAGTGATTTCCATCTTACATAAATTGGAATATGTATTCGCTCGGTTGTTAGATTAAAAGCAACTCTTGAAAACAACCTTTAAACAGGTAACATATTTTCATTAGATCTACACCTAATGAAAATAGGCGTGGGTCAGACCAATTTTTGGTCTGATATAATATTCTGATAAATATTATGCTTTCGTCAGCTTTGTGCAAGAAATCACCATTAACAGAATAAAAACTTTTTCTATTTATAGTCTTTTGGGAAGTAATCCATATAATGTGCAACTTGTGAACTGAGTTACTGAAATATACATTAATATTCTACTTTTTTGACAATGACTAGTTGAGGACAGCTGGAATGATGCTGTCCTCAGAGCTCCTGCACATTTCTAGGAACCTCTTTCACTGAAGCAGGAAGGAGTAAAATGACAGACTCCAAAATGATTAACAATAAATAACACCTGAGCGATGTTTCCACAGCTACACACACCTTGAGTCTTGATAGATCCTCCCTGAAAAGACAAACATGCAGATCTGTCTGCACAAAAACTGTTGATGCAAGTTAAATTGTTCATTTGACAGAAAGATTCTAATTTTTTAAACCAGCTTTAACTTTGTTTGAATCAAATACAACATGGTGCATGTATTCCACGTATTACTAAGCAGAGTTTCTTTTCCTCCGCTTAGTAATGTGCTTAAATTCAGTGGGTTGTCTCGTCCTATCTCTATTTTGAATTTAGATGTTATTTCCTAGCTTAATGAGAATTGATAGGGAATCAAATCTATAAATGAGATCTATGATGGAAACGCTGTCAGTAAGCTCGTGTCATTCCCAGGGAACATGAACTCACCATGTTGTGTTTTTGTTGCGTTCTTTAGATCCGTCAGTGTGGACAAATGCCGTGACAGCACAGTGGTTCTGGGTCCAGTCCAGACCAGCGTCCACATCCACAGCTGTCAGAACGTACGTGTGGTGTGTGTCGCCGGCAGGGTGGTGATCGGCGCCTCCTCGCGCTGCACCGTCCACGCCCTGACACCCACCTGCCCGCTGCTTCTGCCCGGAAACTCCGAGATAACCCTGGGTCCCTTCCACATTTTCTACCCCTCCCTGGAGGACCACATGGCCAGCGTGGGGCTCGCTGTGGTCCCCAATGCCTGGGATCAGCCCTTGGTTCTGGGAACCGAGGGCCTCGCCAGCCCCACACTCAGCTCCCCCTCCAGCTCGGACGGCACCTGCTACCGCTTGCTGCCCCCCTCCGAGTTTCACACGCTGGCTGTGCCTTTCCAGATGGAGGGCGACACGTGCGAGGTACCTGGCGGTCTGCCCCCTGCCTACCAGGCAGCACTGAGGGAAAAGCAGAAAATGATACAGAACTGGCAGAAAACAGTGATGGAGGCCCGTCTGAACAAGTGGGTATTAAGAAAAGCCTGGCAGCGCTCCATGCTTGGTGGGTTGATTATTAAAGTGCAGTATGCAACTTTTATAAACAGTAAGTTTTTTGTAAATATTTGTTAAAACTGTCACTATGTTGTCACAGTATGTTGTGAGACAGATGATCTGTGAAAAGATCAAGCTCCTCTGCCTTCCACCTGTGGTCCTGCTGTCATCTACAGAAATACACCGCTCTGTCGGAAACAACCAATCGGAGCCAGAAGGAGGGTTTTAATGCTGTTAATCACCCTCCTGTAAGCACTGCTCACATCCTCCCCCTTTTTCTTAGCTACTCTACAGTTCGTTACCCACAACAGAGCCTACCATAAATGCTAAAGTTAGCATATCCAACAATGATGGCAGATAAACGGCTCTCCTGTAGTTTCCATTTAGCACCATGTACACAAGTTGATTGACAACGCCAAACCCCTCCTCCTGGTTCTGCTTGGCTGTTTTCGACCGTCTGTTTCTGCAGATGGCAGTAGGAGCACTGGGAGGAGGTAGAAGAGATCTGTCTCATATACTGTGGCAACATGGTAACAGTTTTAGCACATATTTAAAAACCACATTGTTTATGAAAGCTGCATATTGCAGCTTTAAGCTGACTGTTTACAGTGCTATAAAAAAATATTCATATCCCTTAAATATTGTCACATCACAGTCACAAACTGCTATGCATTTTATTTGTAGTTTATGTGATAGACTAAGTCACTGTAATCCATGGGTGTGGCAACTTTATTTAGCGTTATCGGAGTGAAAGGACTCCAACCATTTCATTATTTCATTTCAAAATGTTCCTTCCATTTTATCATTATGTGCTACTTTCTGTTCATTTGGGGAAAATTCCAAAAAAAGGTGATACATATTGTCATGTGAAAACTTTTAAGGGGTATGAATTCTTTAGCAGTGCATTGTAAACCAGGGAGGAGTTTGATGGAAAGTGTCTCCCAAAGATCAATGTGGATTTGATCTATTGGCTTCTGCACTGTCTGACCCAGACAGACTAGTGAACCCGTGGCAGGGCCGGGGGGCGGATGGAGGGGAAATCTCTCAGCGGGCTCTAAACTCTTTCCTGACTTTTTAAACCCTTTTCTCCTGGATGTTGTGTGTTTGTAGGGAGCAGAAGCAACAGTTTCAGGAGTTGGTGGAGCTAAAGTTCCACGAGTGGCTTTTGGAAACTGGCCACCGACAGGAACTGGACAGCCTGATCCCAACCATGGCTAACTCTCAGAAGAACTCAGACGGAGCAGCAACAGACTCCAGCCGAGTTAAAGACGCCAAACCCGTCCAGACGACTGCTGCTTATTGAGCTTGTGACTCGCTGCTGTGTAGGGGCACGTTTCTGACCTGAACCAGAACACTGTACAGGCAGACCGCGTCCTGTCTGTGACGGGTTCTGGTTCAGGCAGTTGCTGTGCTGCAGGTTCAGGTGTGACCTGTTTTCAGGCTCAGAAAAGGCAGCTAAGTCCTCGACTTGAAAGAGCAGGAAAAGGAGTAGATCGGCATGTTGTAGAGCAACATAGCAATGGGTTGCTGTTCTTGGAACAACACTTGACAAAATGCACTGTGGAAAATAAGCCAAGATTTCAATGGGCATTTAGAGAAAAACGACTCTTTTTGTTTGGTCAAACGACTGCTTAAATTAGTTAAAGTAGAACAAGAGCCAATCCACAAGAGTTGAGTTTTTTTTTGTTTTTTTTTACCCAGGTGGAACCAGTTGACCTAAAAAAATTCTAAGAATCAGTTTCCTTTTCCACCAGAAAGCATTATCATTATCTTTCCAATACTGTACATAGTTTAAACCTTCATAAGCATCCATATTCTTTGACTACCTTCCACAGTAACTTACCAGGTAAACATGAGGCATATTAACGTTACTGGCTGAACTGTGAGGTTCAGTTCTTCCAGCACTTCCTGCCTTATGTCACACAGAGAGCACCCTGAACAGAAGTGCAGTGCAGAATCTTCTGAGAACCGCCGGTAGAAACTAAAGTGAGCAGCAGTAAACCAGGAAGAAGCTCTGGTGGAGTCTTTATGTCAGGATCCATTTACATCTATACGCCACAACCCGTTCATGTAAAAGGTGGAAAACCAGTCGGTGACCAAACCCAAGCACCGGGAGCTGTTCGGTATCCATCACTATGAGACTCCTGCAGCTTGATAATCCTGTGAAAATACTAGTTTCATAGTACTAACACAAAAATCAAAAAGGAAAATGTAAAAGATTGCCTAAAGATAATTCACCTTAATTTAAGTGTAAAAAAGCAACAAATGTTCTTAACACTACCAAAATTATAAAAGATATTGATACTTTTAATATAAATCTCTATGCAATGTATTATTGATAAGTTTAACACTAGTGTGTAGGATATTGTAGTATTTCTTATTTTGCTCTTTATAGAATTAAACTAATCAAACAAGCAGTTTTGAGACTGTAACTTTTAAAAGCTCCATCTGGATCCCAGGAACCGATCCATGCCTGTTAATAAGGAGCACATTAAGGTGAAAGTGCTTCATATTAACTCAGATAGGCAGAAATAAATGTATTTTAAACTTTTGGAAGCCATGGTTATTGCTTCTTCAAAATTCCCACCTTTTATTTTGAAACATACGCCTTTTCACACACAATGCCAATGGGTCCGATTTGTCTTTCTGCCACCCAGGTTCTGTGTCTGAGTTACCCTCGGCAGGGTTGGACAGATGCTGATCTACAGCCAGTTGGATAAAAGTGTTGAGATACGGAAAAAAAAGAGTCGGTGTGTGGTGCTGCACTGTCATCCTCCTGGCAGGTTCACAGGCTGTTTGTCCTTTTTTTGTTTCAATGTGGATTTATCCTGTTCTTACAGCAGGAACAACCTGCTGGGCTGACATGTGCCAAGTAACAAACACAATTATTTCACATGTATGAATATTTGCAACATTAGCTATTGATTATTTTTCATAAACCCTCCGTTGAAGTGTTTCCCACTAGCTTATTTGCACTCACTTGCTTCCAGCATATTTACAGTTTATGTGTAACAGACACAATCACAGAGAGCTCGCTGCAAAAACAGTAAGTCAAGTATTTTTGGTCTAGTTTCTAGTGCAAACATCTTAGTACACTTGAAATGAGACAAACTATTTTACAAGTAACTTTTCAGTAAGATATGGGAGGTTGTTTTAACTCAATTCCTTAATGTTGATGAAAAAGTACTCGTTCCATTTGCAGATTATTTTATTTATAACTAGACTTTTTTTACCTTGTTATAATTGAAATAATCTGCCAGTGGAACTAGAACTTTGTCATCAACATTGAGGAATTATTGACTTAAAACAAAGCTCCTGTATCTTACTGAAAATGTACATCTTATTTCAAGTGTTCTCAGATATTTGCACTAGAAACCAGACCAAGAATAGTTGGTAAGGTTTAATGTTTTTGCAGTGCTGCTGCTGCTTTATGATGATGAGGGAAGTTACTGTAAAACACTCTATGCATTTGAAGATGTGTACACTGAAAAAAAAGGCCTTACCGTAGATGTTTGCTACCTAAATGTCCCTGCTGCTGTAGCTGCTCTGTTCATGATCAAGTGGAAACCAATAAAAGGTTTGCTAGAACTACAATGCCTTCTCTTTGTTCTGCTGCTGCCAGGTTTAGAAACCAGAATGATGCTAATGCTGGATTATACTTCCTGGAAGTACTAATGTGGCTATTTCAGTTCTATTCAAAAATACCTTTATTTATCCCAAAAGGAAATTAAATGTCGTCGTGGTTGGTGATTCTGCGGGGAGGAAGGATCTCCAGTAGCAGTCAGTCTTGCCTGAAGACTCCTGACTAAAGACACTATTGCTGTATGAGAGTCTTATGACTGTCCTGACTTGCTAACAGCTCAACATCTCAGCAGCAGAGATGATATTCCACAGTAACATGTCATGGATGACACCATAAGTTGTCGGCATGCTCTGTTAATCCAGGTCATTTGGTTTTGCCACTCCTCTTTAAATTACTGCCTGGCTAGAAAGCCAAGCAGAAAGATGTTGGGGTCAGGAATGTGATCTTTCTCATCTTTTTCGTTATTGTGACCATTTCTCTTTCTCTGCAAATGCAAAATTGTTGCTTAGAATTTCAGACACATGTTCCCAGTAGTTCATAGAATAAAAGAACAATGTTCATTTTACCTAAACATATACCTATAAAGAGAAAAATCAGAGAAAGTGATCATTTTAAGTGGTTTAAGTTTCCAGAGCTGTATATATTGCATTTCTTTAACAACTGAAAGTAACATGTTGAAGTTCATCACAGTTCCTTTTGGGAGGTATTTTGTTCCCACTCTTTATTCATGGCAGTGTTCTTCAGTAGAAATAAATCAAAGCCCACTCTCTTGGACAAAAAGAAACCCATGAATTGGATCATGGTAGCTCTCACCTTTTCTTCTTTCAATAAATATTTCTCCAGTCAGAGTTAGAGGGAGCTAAAAACAAGTCAACCATGGAGGGAAACTTGATATAGACTGCAAATATTGTTTCTTTGTCTATAGTTTTACTTTTAGGACCTAAGTTCTTGGAGGAACAAAGGGTTGAGGTTCATCAACCCCAAACATCCAGCCAGAGATAAGATGGATAGGTTCAGATCAAAGTTTATCCATGACTTAGAAGGACACAGACAAAGTCCATGTATTGATCAACTTCAGAATCTGTGGCAAGACTTGAAATTCAACTTTCACAGATGTTGCAATCTGACACTGAAGTTGTAGTATTTTGGAGAGAAGAGAGGACAAAAGAATTCAGCCACTGGATGTGCAAAGCTGAAAGAGACTCGGGTCTAAAGTCTTCATGATTATGTACAACTTTGTCCTGGTTTAAAATTCTACTAAACTACAATGATGTTTGTGTTACAATGTGAATCCTTTTCACTCCCTTAGCTGCTGAGTAACATTTTGTCTAGTTGCCCCAAGTCTTATTTTAACCACAATTTCTGTAAAAATTAGAATAGACCAGAATGACTTTACATAACCAGTGGATGGATGAATGTGGATGAATCCAAAGAGTAGAGCTGAGTTATGAGCTGGCAGGCTCTCACCATGTGTTAGTGGGCTTTGGACCCAGCCAGTGGACGTGTACCATTATGCCGTAATCCTTCCATGCTTTTCTGGAAAAACTGAATAGCACTAGAATCACTGACTCAATTTTTGGATCTCATTTTCATGACAAAGCGATTGTTCCCCTTGTACTAACACTGTTGCTGTTTATAAATGTGAGCGAGTGTTGGGGTATAAAAAGCAGTAGCTGAAAGGCCAGTTGACACCGAGGCCTCAGGGGATTCACCAGTGTCATCGCGCAGCATCACCAAGGCAGTCCCAAACAATATACCCAAAATGGGCAGGGTGAGTTAGCATGAGGCTCAGGATGTCTGCTCCAAACTTCTCTTGGCTCTGGACTGGGAAAGGGTTTTTTGGGGGGGTATTCCAATTATGGTTAAGTCTACAGAAAAAGCCATGTTTCTTTAGCTTTTTAGGTAGACCTACAATACAAAAGTAACCTATATTGTTTTCTAAGATGAGCAACACATCGGACAAGCCTCACACACTAAATGTTTTCCTCCAGATTATCTTCTATGAGGACAAGAACTTTCAGGGTCGTCGTTACGAGTGTGACAGTGACTGCTCAGATTTCCACACATACCTGAGCCGCTGCAACTCCATCCGAGTGGAGAGTGGGGCCTGGGTGGTGTACGAGAGGCCCAACTACATGGGCTACCAGTACGTCCTGACCAGAGGAGAGTACCCGGAGTACCAGCGCTGGATGGGACTCAACGACCGCCTCAGCTCCTGCAAGATAGTCCATTTTGTAAGTCAGTCTGTTCTGGACCTATACTAACTGGGTTTTTGGACCACAATGACTGCAGTGCAGGGTAAAATATTAGAGTTCATGGAGTGCCATTTATGCAACCAGTGCCTGTAGGGCTCAGTCAATAACCAATAAAGGATGTGTTTCCTGTGTGACCCTCAGTCTGCAGTGTCTCTCATCTAAAAATCAAAGCTGTGAGCCAACGCTGCTTGTTCACGGTTGTAATCAAATGATGTAGCCTGAAATTCTGCTTGGTGGACATTTCATCTGCCCATCAAGTCTCCTTTATCTTTTATTCTTACTTCCCCCACGCCCTTGCTCTATTCATTCCTAACACCTATTCCCTTCAAACACCCGTCTGTCTCGCCCTATCTCCTCATGTTCCCCTCTGCTTGCAGACCAGTGGGACCCTGTACAAGATGCAGCTTTATGAGAAGGCAGACTTCGGCGGCCAGGCCGTGGAGGCCACCGAGGACTGCCCCTCGCTCCTGGAGAAGTTCCGCTGGAGAGAGGTCAACTCCTGCAAGGTCTTTGATGGCTGGTGGGTTTTCTACGAGCGTTCCAACTACACTGGACGCCAGTACTTCCTGGAGAAGGGAGAGTACCGTAAGCCTGGTGACTGGGGTGCCGTCAGTCCTTTGGTGCAGTCTTTCAGGCGCTTCACAGAATGATTAAAACTCAATCCAAATTGTTCCAAGTACCATAAATGAGGTAAATCAGAGGCATTAACTGCTGTTAACTGGTTATGTCATACTTCCAACAAGCTGTGGTTTTGAACTGAGGTCTTATAAATAAAACTATCAACAAAATCACTTGTCTTCAGAGTTTTCATATGAGCTATTAAAGTCATAAATCCAAGTATGAGATTAGAAATGTTATTATTGCTGTCTCTTTAAAACATTATTAGAGAATGATAGTAATAACCAGTGGATCATTACGTCTACATTTAAAAATCGGATTAGTCTCAAATCTCTGTACACCCACTGTCAATATTTTATGTAGCCAATGTGTCCTAGTGGAAGTTACTTTACAGAAAGGAACTAAAGGGATATAAAGTGTACTCATTAGCATAATTTCATTGAAACTAAACCACTAACAGAAACTCTGAAAGGTAAACTCAACCCAATGTTTGAGAAGAGAAAGAAGGATTTTACTTACAAGTGCACAAAAATTAACCCCGTGGTTGTAGTTCAAACTTCTGAGAAACATTACATCAAAAGTGCCCCAAACAAAAAAGGCCTTAAATAAACTCATGTCTAACTTCACCTGAGGTTTTTATACTGAGCTGCCTGTTCAAATACTTGGCTAAATTTAGCAAGTTTATGCTTTGTTTTAAAATGACTTGTTGATAATTAGGTTTGTATTAAATTGGAATTAAAAGGGATGGATATAAAGAAGCTTTAAATACAAACTTTATTTGGTATAGTTTAGTTTTGTCTTTTCTCGTCTTAAGAGCCAATATTTCAAAGAAATTTCACATTATAGGCATGCCAGTTAATTTTAGGGTACATGTGTCAAACTCTAGGCCCACGGGCCAAATTTGGCCCGTGGGCCTAAAGTTTTTGTGTGGCCCTCACTATTTCAGACACTAAACTACATCAATCAATCCACCCAGTTTCCTGCGATTGGTTCTGTGATTGTGGAAATTCACGTAAAGTCAAAAGATTTCTGTATTTTTTCATGCTAATGCATAACTGCAATTTTATTGCAAATTTTACGCAAAAAAACACTAATTCCCATCTACAGGTAGCAATATTTTGTACTTTTACAACACCGCTGCCTCAGCCTTACTTGATGTCAAGTATTAGTTTGTCTTTAATCAAGATGACAATTAACAAAGTCACACATAAATGCAAATGTTGCAAAATTGCTTGAAAAAATCCTGAAGGGACAGAACAATGTGAAATGATGTATCATTTTAAAATGCATAGACAGGTATTTATTAATATTTTAACAATTTGTAAATGAATTTCAACAGTACATTCTGGCACGACCAGCCTTTTCAGAACATCCCTGACCTTGATTTTGCCCAAAACGAGAATGAGTTTGACACCCCTGTTTGACGGTTTACTTTAGTTTAGCCAATCTTGTTTACTGGATGTTAGAGTAGCCGGCAAAGTCAAACATCCGGGCCACACATAATATACATGAGCTGTTATTTCAACAACTTGATACAAAAATCAATTGCATTGCCCTCAGCATTTGCTTGCTGCAGGGCTGGGTGCTGCGAGCTGAGCACCCTCCTCTTCACTCTACTGAAACATGATTTCTCGGCAAGGCACCCAGCTGTTGCCATTTAGTGAAGTTTGCAGATGACAGCAGTAGTGGGACGCATCATGAACAATGATGACACCAAATACAGACAGGAGGTGGGACACCTGGTGCAGAGATAACTTCATCATCAATGTGAAGAATATCCAGGAGATGGTGATGTGTTTTGGAAGGGACAAGGATCATCTTGATTCCCTGTACATCGGAGGAGCAGCTGTGGAGGTGGTCTATAGTGTCCATTCTCTGTCCTCAAGGCTATTAATATTAATATATTAATTAATATTGATTAATATTAATATTTTAATATTAATATGTAATATTAAAATTTTAATATTATTTCAAAATTTTAAAATTTTGAAATATTTTAAAATGTTCAAAACTCAACAAACAAAGTTCCAGGTTTAAGTTTGGAAAACTGTGAAAATGTGAAGGAAAGTCTTCAATCAACTGTATTCCTGCAATTGAAAATGACTCATACACAGTAAAAAATGCTTGGTTATGTTCATAAACCATTTGCTGGGCAGAAGCTGTTGGTCATAGTTTGAATTAGTTTGACCAAATATTGGGTCAAAAATCATAACTCAAGAGTTGGGTCAGAAATTTACCGGAACTCTACAGCTTGAATAGTTCTGTTGGGTCAGGGGTTGGATAGATTTGTTTACCCAAGAAAATAGACTTTTCTTTTTTTTCGTTTATCAAATCAAAATCGGAAATCGGATTTGCTGCTCGGGTCGGTCCGTGTATTTTCAGGAAGTTGAATGTCAACAAATTACAGTAAAAGTGTAAATGTGTATTTTGTTAAGTCTCTTGCTATTGATCACTCACCACAATTATAATTTTCAGTTCTTGTCGTCAAAACTTTAGTCATTTAAAAGAAATAATTAAATTAATTCTTTTATATAATCAGGTAAAACCTCGATGAGAACCAGATCTCATTTTCAAGAGGGACCTGGCACAAATCTGAAACACACAACAAGCTGGTTTCACAAAAGTAAAATGAATTAAAGCCTATGTACAAGCTTAAAACAAATTACAAAACAGTTTAAAAGCATTGATATTGATTGATAGAATGACTTTGCATTTTTTTTTACGAACCACCCAAAAAAAAGTCCAATGAAATAAGATCCAACATCTTGAGATCGGACTGGAGTCGACTCCATGTTGTAGGAGCCATCACAATGAATGCTTGCTTCCCTTTTGCTGTTGGAACACAAGCAACACTCAAAAGAAAAGTGCTGTTGGAGCATAAGGAATGGGCAGCAACAGATCGTTGTAGGAGAGAATTTAAGTAAGCCGGAGCCAGTATGGCCGTATTTACTAATGTAAAATTCTGGCTAACATATTTTTGTAATAAGATACTGTAATGTAACATTAAGTTCTTCCAGTTTTTTTCACTAATAAGTAATTTTCCATAAACGGTTTACAGTTCTGAACTGTTAGAGTGACGGTTGTCAAAATACTATATTGTAATGTCTTGTAAATATGCTGTACTTACTACGGTGCTGGTACTTTACTGTCAATTAGCAACATTAAATTTTTTTTGTGTAGATTTATTTTCTCTGAACAGACCTTTAACTACAATATGATTTTCTTTCAATTTGTCTCGTTATATATGACCCTGATAGGTTAATGTGACTGTCTAATTCTCTGACCCCCCAAATGTAGTATTGGAAGAAAAAAAAACATTTTTCTAGCTGTATTAATAGCTGAGATATCACAAAATGTGTCTCTAGTCATAGACATCTTGGACGCTAGTCTAATATGCAACTGCATTGGACAAAATTACCTTCACTTACTATGTTAGTACAACAACAAAAAAAACCCGGATTGGACATTTTTTGGTATTTTTTCAAGTTATCTGACTTATAACAGCAGGCCCCAGCCAGGTGTGTCAGCCATATTGAGCTTTGCCATGGCCAACAGTATGTCACATCACCATTGGAAAGATTATTTCACTTATTTGCTTCACTAAGAGCACTGTGATATCTTCAAGGTCTTCTGCTATCAGTAAATCTTCTGCAATTAGTCACACGCCTGGAACAAAACACACACTTTTGTATCACATTCCAACAACAACCTTGTTTCCCCTGATTACCTTCCTTGTGTATTTAAACCCACTTGTGTCTCTTGTTCCCTGTCGGACCCTTGTCGTGGACATGTGCAGAAGCTGGCCTGCCCACAGTATTAGCAATTGCCCAAATAGATTGCGGTGCGTTCTTAAGTCCAGCCTATTGTCCAGGGCATGCACGGTCAAGAAGACTATAATGTGCTCTGATTACTTGGGTGTTTCTATGGTGTTAACACTGCATAAAGAATACATCCATCTATTATCCAACACACTTATCCCTATTGTAGTCACCAAGTAGGCGACCCCAGTAGGGATCTACGTCTAGCGGTCAACGGGCGAAAGGTGGGTGTGAGGATTTGGATTTTGTGTGCTTTTTCAGTTAATTGAGTCTCTGTGTTGTCCCGTCTACCCATTGATTGTCCCCAGCTGTCCCTTGTTTCCCCTGATTACCTTCCCTGTGTATTTAAACCCACTTGTGTCTCGTGTTCCCTGTCAGATCCTTGTCATGGTTTGTCATTGTTGTATGTGTCTTGTTTTTGTTATCGCAGTCTTGTTCTCATCCAATGCTACCAGTGTCCCTGGATTCTGTGAACTTGAGATATATATTAACCTATTGTTTTGCACTTCAACCTGGGTCCAGCCGCGTCCATCCTCACCACCTCCAACACCACAATTCATGACAATGGGGTCACCCTCGATAGGTCGCCAGTCCATCGCAAGGCACATAAACAATGCATGTAGCAAATTTCATGCTTGCATCACCATTGGAAAGATTGTTTCACTTATTTGCGTCAATAATAGCACTGTAATATCTTCAAGGTCTTCTGCTATCAGTAGGTCTGCTGC